>DF358203.1:41549-54175 GCA_000787875.1 Solanum virginianum
GGGGGGGGGGGGGGGGGGGCACAAAAAGATTGAAAAATCGAACCAAACCAAATTAATTTGATGTTTCAGTACAGTGTCGAGTTGGGGGTGGGGGGGGGGCAAAAATATTTTTTTTAATTTTTAATTGGGGCGGACATAAATACCGAAAAATCGAACCAAACCAAACTAAAAAAGTTTATCCCTGACGGAAGGAACAACCCAAATTAGTGTTGGCATATTTTCCTTCATATGCCAACACTAATTTGAGTCTCTGTGTAAGACCCCACATTCATTGCCTCTACTGATTAAAGAAAGTTCCCAAAGCTGAAAGAATCCATGGCAACGCATTGGATAGAAAATGTCAATGTTTTAAGTCCATTATATCTTTGTCACTAATTTGCACATCCATAAGAAGGAACATTGAAGAAACAACCAGGACTAAGGAAATCCAGCATAATCGAATTGCATGAATCATAAAATGAAAAACCTCACAACAGTTCAACAGTGGACAAGTGATATAGTTCATTTGGCAGAGGTTACTGTGTTATAGGGGTGGCAATTTCAATACATATAAGGTAAAAGGAACGCATTTTACCCATATTTATTTTAATGGATTACTCATATTTTCTAAATGGGTAAATATGAGTTGATCTTTTTTTTAAAAGCTTTTATTGGGATGAGCATAAAAACCAGAAAATCAAAAAATAGAACCAAACCAAACTAATTTGATTTTTCGATTCGGTGTCGGGGTGGGGTGGGGTGGGGGAAGGGGGAAGGGGGCAAAAAAAATTATCTCTTTCTTTAATTTTTTTTATTGAGATGAGCATAAATACTGGAAAAACAGAAAATCGAACCAAACCAAACTAATTCGATTTTTCGGTTCGGTGTCGGGGTGGGGTGGAGCAAAAAAAATGAACTTTTTTTTTAAACTTTTTATTGAGGCGGGCATAAATACCGAAAAATCGAACCAAACCAAATTAATTTGGTTTTTCGGTTCGGTGTTGTGGGGGTGGGTGGGGCAAAAAATTTAATTTTTTTACTTTTTTATTTTTTATTGGGCGGATATAAATATCGAAAAATCGAACCAAACCAAATTAATTCGATTTTTCAGTTTGGTGTCGGGGTGGGGTGAGGGGGGCTAAAAAAATTAACTTTTTTATATTTTTTATTAGGGCGGGCATAAACACCAAAAAATCAAAAATTTGAACCAAATCAAACTAAGTTGATTTTTCAGTTCGGTTTCGGGGTGGGGTGGGGGGTCAAAAAAAATTAACTTTTTTTAAATTTTTTATTGGGGCAGACATAAATACCAAAAAATCGAACCAAACCAAACTAATTCGGTTTTTCGATTTGGTGTCGGGTTGAGGTGGGGGGCAAAAAAAATAACTTTTTTAATTTTTTATTGGGACAGGTATAAATATCGGAAAATCAAAAAATCGAACCAAACCAAACCAAACTTATTTGGTTTTTCGGTTCGGTGTCGGGGGTGGAGGGCAAAAAAATTAACTTTGTTTTTATTTTTTTATTGGGGCGGGCATAAATACCAGAAAATAAAAAAATCAAACTAATTCGGTTTTTCGGTGTAGGTATTCTTTTTTCAAAAGTTCAGTTCTTCTATTCGGTATAGGGGTTTCAAAACTTCGGTATGCCGGAAAACCGAACTTTTATTAAAAAAATTAAAAAAATAATTTTTTTTTCAAAAATAATTATTTGGGAGTAGGGTTGGTGTGATTGGGATTGAACATTAACAATCTAACTTTGATTTAATCTTTTTTTGGCTTCAAGAGAATAAAGTGGGTTAGAATTATTTTTATCCAAATCATATTTGACCAAACCCATATTTTATATGGATGAATTGTGATCCAATCCATTTTAGCTCAATCCATTTAAATCCAATCCGATCCATCCATTTGCCACCTCTAATCTGGACTAAAACTTATTAGTTATGTCGAACCTAACTTAGGTGTAGATCTGCCCCGCCTAGGGGGACAAAGAGTTACTTTAAGCAGATCTAGGATGTCACTTAATATCTGATATACCTATGTAATGTTAACTCAACTTCTTAAAGGGGAAGATCCGTAGGTTGCTATCCGTCCTTTAGAAATATTCTAAAACAATTGAAGGAATTTTCTGTTGTGTGTTTCCTTCTTGCAAATGTCAGTTGAACAGTATTCGTGGCCTCTAATGCATGCTGCTTTTGATTTTGGATAAACTGTAGGTGGCAAAGATTCTATTAGAGCCCATAATTACACTGGAAATGCTTCAAACGAATCCGGTGAAGAAGCTGTATGAGACCTGCCAGAAGCATAAACTTAAAGTTCGAGTGGTGGATATGTGGTCGCATGACGGGAGTTTTGAAGTTTTTGTTGACAATCAAATGAGGGGAAAAGGCATGTGCCATGTAAAGAAAGAAATCGCATTGAACAGAGCTGCAGACAAGGCATATAATGATGTTATTGGAATGCTGAGTGTTCGCAATATGAATACATAGCTCATAGGCATTACAAATATAACTATTCATCTCTATTTTTGCAAGTTTGGAATATCGAGTTAAACTTCAGACAAACTATCTGCTTCTCCTTAGTTGTGTACACTACTATTTTTTGAATCTATAGCAATTGAAATATTATGCTCTGAGGAAATTAAAAATTTTCAAACATTATGGATTTCAAAAACAATGACAAATCGCCTGTGATATATGGAGATTTCGTCTTAGATTTGATCTTATTTGGAATGGATTTTTGGTGTTGAATTATGTAGTGGATTGCGGAAATTCAAATAATAATAATGTCTTGTTTTGGCAGAACAAATTTATTCACATAATTGAAATTGTTAGTCAAAATTGTGCATGTTTTTCATTCTTATATGATTGAAATGCAGGCAGGCCAACGTGAAAAGCTTAAAAGAGTGCTATGGTTAGTTTGCTAGATTTGTTGTTTTAAAATTTGTTTTCTATGATACATGGAAGTCATTTTAAATTTAAGCTTATTTGGAGTTTGGCTTGGGTATTGGATAGATTGTTGAAATTCAAATAGGGAAAATATCAAATATATATAATAAATTAATTAGTTTATAATAAATATGATCATGTTTTATTTACATAAAAAATAGCAAAACATCATAGAAAATATAAAGTGATTGCACAATATAACTTGCCTAAAATCATAGAAAGTATACATTAACTATACAATATAGATTACTTATACATGAGTTATACATTAAATATACATTACGATATATTCAAAAACTGAATAAAGCTCTACTTTACATGAAACATATACTGAATATATGTCATGACCGAACTCACCAGGCCGTGCGAGCAACTACTCTAACACATAGATGGGAGAACTCTTAATTTCCAATCAATTTAAATCATGTGGAGGATGAAAGAAACAGAAAATATCAGTGAAAGGATTTTTGAAGTTACCAAATATAGGGGTATGATCCAAATTAAAACTTAAAAAAAAATACATCTAACACCTACAAGAGTTCTAGTCTAAACAGGTACAAGATCTTATAAGAATTCAAAGTGAAACACGATAATAACGAAGCTCTTGACATAAGTAAGGAAGAGTAGAAGCTATTGGAAATCACTTTCATTTTAACCTAAAAATAATCACCACTCCTGCAATCAAACTATACCAAAAAGGTAAAACAAAAGTAGTATCAGTACAATAGCGTGTACTAATAGGCACTAACTGTCAACCCAAAATCCACCACATAATATAAAGTAAATGTTCAAAAGTAGGCATGCAATAAGAGACTGTGCCACCCAACTTTTTACCTGCATACTCTTGCCACTTCGATTACTTTAACCGCCCCTAGTATATGACACGATCTCCGCCCTTTAATCACTCCACTGCTAACTCTAATATCCATGAAGGTCTAAACCCTCTATTCCTCATAATAGGTGTTTCAGACTCATAATCTCTAACTCAATCTATCAATTTGCCAATTTTCTTTAATCATTCTCAACTATGCTTGACCTAGAATGTTTAACAACTCATTTGCAAGATGGTCACATTAGGACGATTAGGACTCATCTCCTTTTACCCCTATTAGTCAGCCATAATAGAATTTCTCTCGCCAGTGCACCCTATAAGGAGACAGAAACTTAGACTTCCTTTCGCAAACTCCTATTTACACACATAATAATAGTACCAAACATAATCTGACTCTAAGTCACAAATTTATTGCGTAACAACTCCTCAATTACCTCTACTTGGTTATATGCAACCTCATATCTCATTTTATGAAATATAATAGATAACCACAATGTAGTAAGACAAGTAATACATGATTATATCAGAATTATAACCACACAAATAACATCACCATAACACGAGTATTAGTAACAAATCGATTTTTGTTTCTTTTATATCAATTATTACACAAGATGGACAATCAGTTATAGTTATATCAATTCTTGTGTCATTGCATATGTAATCATATTCGTTCACAAATAATAGTCAGTGATAGTTCTTTCCTAGGTCCCACTCTCAAACTATTAACGTGTCAACACGACACGCGATTAATAGTTAACGTATCAGAATGTAACACCCCATTCAATATGTGTCAGAATATGATACCCAATCCAATATGTGTCGGAACATGACATTTGATCCAATAACCACAATCACTAATACAATTATTGTCGCGACGAATGATTCACACATTTGGACAATCAAGTATAGATTCATATAATCAGTGGTCCTCAATGGGACCCATACTCAAACTGTTAATGTGTCAAAACGTGACACTAAATCTAATAGTTAGTATGTTGGAACGTGATACACTATCGAATAATGTATCAGAACGTGACAACCTATCCAATAATAAATCGAAACCTGATACCCAATCCAATAATGTGTCAGAATGTGACATTCAATATACAATCACATTCACAAAAATTCATAATTACAATCACAATGACAACCACAATGAATATATTACAACTTTCACAATTATATAATAGATTTCATTGTATGCAATTGTTTACAACTGACAATTTCTTTAGGTTCATATGTCTTTCTCAATTCATATACGTGCAAGCTATATATACACACACACGTACACACACAAAAATAGGACATAAACCATCATCGATAATGAAATGAACTTACTTGAAGCCACAATGACTCAAGCAAGTCAACACAACCTCACACACACGCGCACACACACAACAATAGCCAAACATTGGACCCCGTTGATTGTCACAAGTCTAAGGATCTCACAATAACTCAACAATTTCTTTATACACAAACTTACAAGGACCGGCAACCACCTCAACAAGAAGTACTGAGACAAACAATCAAGGACTAGACTATTACCATTAATCATAGACTAATCACAACCTGTATATTACATTTCTGCCTAATAACAATAACCACACACTAGCTATTTAGGCTCCATGTCTGAAGGCCTAAGCATGCTCTCTTTCATCAATCTACATTATACTATGTGATAAAAATATGTTCATAACTACTCCAGAAGGAAAAACCTAGCTTACGTGGGCGCGAAAAGAGATGTAGAAGGAGGATAGCACAATTTCTAACTTTTGGATGACAAAACGATGGAGGCAGTCTTGGAATCGGTTGGTTGTAGTCTTCCTTGTGCTAGGATCTATTTTCTCTTTTCTTACCAAGCCTAGAGCAACATATTAAGTGATTCTAGGATAACTCTCATTTGTTTTACTACTTAAGGGGAGGAGAAGAATAAAAGAATCTGTATTTCGAGTTTTCTGGTCCTAACAATCTTATTATGATGGATCCCATCCCGTCATGGCGGCGTCGCTATGGGAGAATTATTCTCACTAAGTAGGATGGTACTGGTCCAGATCAATTGGGATCACAAAAATTTTTACCCCACCTAAATAACAACCATTTGTATCATTACATTATACATACCTATGCAGTAAATGATCTTTTTTAATAATTATTTTGGTCGAGTGTCCATCTACTGTCTCCCATTCGAATAACAAAAAATTGACAAAAAAGATTCACATTACTAAAAAATTAGCCAATCTGCATATATGAAAAATTTAGACACACACAATTGAACTTTCAACCAATTTACATGTATTTCAGAAAGAAAAAAATCTGAAATTAAATTAGTAAGTCAAATAATTTCACTAAAAAATATCCGAATTTTGGCATCAGGCGAAAATATCTAATATTTTTTACCTTTACAAAGTCAAATTTTGGATTTTATTTAAATAAAAATTTATGAAGTGTATTATTTTGTACCACTCAATTTAATTTTAAAACAAAAAAGCATATCAAATTTACGGTTCATATAACCGAGGCTATTATGAAAGGTAATTGTCTATTATAAATGACCAGTTAAAATATACTACTAATTGTGAATTTTTGACATTGTGTTCTGTATATAAATAATTAAAATTTTAAGTTGTTAATTATTGTAGCTTATAGTATATTTTATGTTACTTTTAAATAATATACGTTATTTATTTTGTTCCAATTTATGTTGCCCATGTAAAATTTTTAGAGTCAATCAAAATTTTATTTATCTTTTCAATATTTGAAAAATTGTAATTGTTGTGATTTATAGTACGTTTTACATAAATTTTAAATAATGTATGTTACTCTCTCTGTTCCAATTTATATGACACTAATAAAATTTAAAGAATCATTTAATTTTTTAAATATTTTTTAGATTTTTAATTTGATAATTATTGTAACTTATAATACTTTTTTATATCATTTCAAGTAATATACATAAATTTTTTGATTTATTTATATTATATTATATATCTTTTTAAAAAGTACTTCTTTTTTGACAAAACATATTTGAACTGGACATAATATTCAAATTAAAATTTATATATTTCATTAATTAGGTCAATAATTTGGAAGTTGGACCAACAATGTCAAAGCAAAGACAAAGAAGGAAGTGAAAAATGGTTTGAAGCATTTTAAAAAGGCACAAAGAGATGACTTTATTTACAAAGATGTACAAAGCAACTAAAGTAATAAAATAGGATGTCAAAGATAAAATTTTAACTAAAAAAGAACTATAGATAGGAGCACTTTAAAAATCTTACGAAGGCACAAAAGATGATATTATTTACAAAACAAAGCATGTAAAGTAATAAAATAAAATATTACAATAAGGATAAAATATAAACAAAAAAAGTAATAGCTGCCATACCAAATGGACATGCCAAAAACATGTGTGCTTATTGTCTTTTATATAGTATAAATATAAATATATATATTTTAGCTTGCACATTGGTTTGAACACATTTAAGTAAAATGCAAAATTTCCAACCAAAGGGACCCTTGAATTCATAATTTCATATGTATCATCATTCATCCAGCTTTTGGTCATTGAGTACCTTTTTAAGTTAGTGGGGGAAACAAACATTGTGTTGCTTGGTGGCCAAGGTTTGAACAGTACAAGTATTGAATTTTGGCACATTCTTGATCATTGAGTACCTTTTTAAGTTAGTGGGGGAAACAAACATTGTGTTGCTTGGTGGCCAAGGTTTGAACAGTACAAGTATTGAATTTTGGCACATTCTTGATCATTGAGTACCTTTTTTGGTTAGGACCTGTTTGGTAGACAATACTAATTAGAATAGTTTTTAGAATAAAATTTAGTCTAGTCAATAAATTATTTGATTATTTTCTTTAACTTAATATATGAATTAATTACACATCATATGAGATCTTATTTAATCTCTAGAAAATGAAGAAAAAACTTATCGTGGATTTAATAATTTTTGGATAAAATCCCTAACTGATTAAACTATTCCCCAATCCGTTTTTCTATTTTTTTTTTGTAATTGGATGTCTTTTTTTTTTTTTTAATTCTATTGGGTTTGTTATAAATGTTCTTTTTAATTCTCCAAATTTATCTCAGTGCAATTTGCTGCTTTCACAAACTAATAGTATTTTTCCCCATGCTTGGTTTGCTATATTGGGTTGATTTTTTTCCTTTGGAGGTTTTTTTTTCTGACGTAGTTCGTTGATTGACATTTGAACTTTTTTTTTTATTAAGCTTTAGATATTTGGACAATCAAAGTGTCACACTCTGAAAGGGTACTTTAGGAGTGACCGACATTCAGAAAGCATTGTTGAATTCTAAGCGAATCACTTGATCTCATCACTCGTTCAATAAGTGAAAGACTTAATAGAAGCAAGAAAATACTCATGTTGGTTTAGGTATGTCACAATCAATGAATAAACAACTCAAAATATAACTCAACAATAACTCTGTATCAATAAAAGTTGGTTTCAAACAGACTCCAAGTATATCATTTGACTCTTTCTAGAAGCCTCTATAACTATCAAGAAGGTGACAAGCAAGTCCATGGCTACCTCTAAACTATGAAAAGAAAGATAGAAAGTGAAATAAAAGATAATCCTTTAAATGCTAGGAGACCTCACTAAAACTTTGAGAATTCTCAAAATCTTCAATGAATCGTCTGCTGAGTATCCTTATCACTCCTATAAATGATGCAGTATCATGAAAAGATGCAACATCGAATGATGTCAGTACATGTAATGCATGGTATATAAGATGACTGAGTAGGACAAATGCATCCAAGGTACTCAAAGAAAGAATCAAACTCAACTCAACATCAACATGAAATGCAAATTCAAAATGATATAAACAATGCTTTCATCAATCATAGATATGAATATGCAACTCAGTCAAATGATATCTTTACCTTTAAGGAGTTTCTCTAACTAATAATCATCACTTATGAGTCAATGATAATACAATGACGCGATGTAGTTGCCACATCCATCCAATACCTTGTAAGTGTAAAGGACATCACATCAATGGATTCAATATAGAAGTTCTTTTTTGGGACAAGACAGACATAACCCCTATCCTACGCTAGATACATAGTTCATGAAGTTCGAGTTAATTATACTCTTACCCAAATCGATACTCAATACTACTTTCAAAATATGTGCTCTCATCATCATTTCGTCTAGTCTCATTGGACTTTAATTTTAAATATCAATCTCGTCATCAAACTATTGTCATCATCTTTTATCAAAAAATATATTTTGAAATCATTTACATCTGGTCAATACTTTTGTATCAAAATATCATTAAACTTCATGCTCAATTTTTATTAAACCCCCCCCCCCCTTTAAAGCATGAATCATCATATTTTGAAAATAATGCATTATTTTATGCATGAAAATTGTCACGTCCCGGGAGGGTACCCTAGGCATAATTGACACTCGAAGACTATTGCTAGCCCCCAAGTGGACCACCTGGTCTTATCACCTTCATTCAATCAATTCATATTGCAGAAGATATCAAGTAATTAAAAAGGGGCTATCATTGGGCTGAGAAACTATCACAGTCACTATCATATGGAGTACCAATAAAAGAGTAATGCAATAATAATAGGGAAATGGGAAAAGCAATCCCAACATCAACTATCAGCTATCCATGTCTATGAAGCCTCTATAGCTAACCTCTAAGAAGGTATCATGACCGGACATGGCTACCCCAGTCAAATGAAATAACTCAAATAAAGGAAAGATAAAGATGTCCTCTGAAAGCAAGGGAGGACTCACCAAGTTTCTGTCTCGGGATCTGTGAACCTTAATGATCGGCTTGCTGAAATCCTCTGTCTACAGTATCTGCATCATAAAATTATGCAATGCCAAAGGGACGTTAGTACGTGAAATGTACTATATGTAAAACGGGATAAAGTAAACAATATACAACATCAATAGCTCATCAATTACTCATCCTCAACTCAAAACATCAGAGTACTATCATCATGAAACCTATTTGGGAGTTTTTATAACTGACAACCACCACCTATAAGCCGGTGATGATACAACGAAGATATGTCGTTGCCACATCTATCCAATACCTTGCAGTGGTACAGGACGGGTCTATCATAGATCCCAAAGAGGTCTATCAAGTCCTCTGCGGGGCAAAAAAACATCTATTTTTATGGTGTAATCCTCTGCTATGCTAGCCACGTAATTAATGAGTGTGAGTAGGTCCCACTCTAATTCATTTCAGTGCTAATACTGCTCCAGGACTCAAAATGCTCATAAGCCTATCAATACATCAAGGATTTTCATCACTCAGCCCATACGGGCAAGAACACTCAGCTCATCTCATCATCTATCAACTCAAAGAGTAAGATTATTCCTTCAAAACTAAGATTTAGTCTCATTAGGCTCTAAGAATACTAATTCCATCAGTTTTCGTCACCATACCCCCATCTCAGGAGTCAGACTCCAACAATCTACACATTCAAACGATCAAGACTCTAAACATTACCCCTAAATTCATTATTGAAGTATTAAACAAGGGGAATCATTAAAATTTAGGTATATAATCACACAATAGTATATATAAATAGTAAATACAAGTATGATGATCATCAATTTGAGATAATATATAGGAATTAAAGATAATGTTTAAGAAATAAAGATAATGTTCAAGAAATTCTTCAAGAATCACTACTCAAGACCCATCAACTATCAATTGTCAACCTACTACATGTATTGGAGCACATGGAAGAACAATTTCATGCTCTGGGTAGCCTTTACATACCTGGGATGAAGAATGGTCAAGTTTCCTTCAAGAAATTGCACCCGAATTTAGAACTTTTCACTCTCTGTTCTTCTTCTCTCAAAAAACTCTCACGTCGAAAATTTAGAAAAATAATGGGTTTTGAACCCTCATTTACTAATAAAAGACCTCTAAAACATGTTTTAAGACTTAAAAATGAGTAGAGAATTACCAAAATACCCTTCTTATTTTTTTTAAAAAAAAGTTCAAAATATATACACTGGTCCGCGACGTGCCAGGGGCGCGGACTAGTGTATTTTTGTGATTTTCCATAAAATTCAATTCCCATCAAAAAATTTAAAAGAAAAGTTCAAGTGTGTCTCTGCGCCTCCTCTGCGTCGCGCCAGGGGCGCGAATCGATACTGTTTTTAAAAAAATTAGTAAAAATTATATTTTGCTCTAGTTGCTCTTAAAATGGGGTCGAGACCATTTTTCCACTCATTATTTTGTACTGATCACAAATTCGGTCTCGAATTTCTAGTCAACACTTTGAAAGACGTATTGTGCGCACAATTACGTTTTAGGGGCATTTTGGTAATTTTATGGGGTATTACATCATCTTTTCCTTGGGATCATTCATCCTCGAATGATGAGTAAAGGTTGAATAGAAGCACGATTAACCTCAAAACTCATCTCATTCCTCACTTGGCAACTCTGGAACTCTTAACTGTCTATCACCTATCTATCTCTATCTTAGACTCGGGAATAGGATTAGATAAATATATCAACTCAATGAAAGGAGACATTCAATAATGTTAAGTTAAGGACATTTACCTTCAATATCATCATCATTTGGCATAAATAAGTGTGGCTATTTGAGTTTCATCGCTTCCTCAGTTTCCCACGTAGCTTCCTCAACAAATTAGTTCCTCCATAGGACTTTAATGAAGGCTATCTCTTTATTCCTCAACTTACGAACTTGTCGATCAAGGATCTGGACAGGAATTTCTTTGTAAGTTAGTCTATCCTTCACTCCCGTACTCAATGTACTATATGTAAAACGGATTTACGAACTTGTCGATCAAGGATCTGGACAGGAATTTCTTTGTAAGTTAGTCTATCCTTCACTCCCGTACTCTCAACAGAAATTGCTAAGGCCGGATCCCCCAAACACTTCTTTAACATTGACACATGGAACACCGGGTGAACTCATCTAGCTCAGAAGGCAAGTCCAACTCATAAGCAACCTTCCCAATCCTCCTAGAACAATGACAATCAGCTCATCCCTCACTTATCCTCAACTCAGAATAAAGAACGGGGCCCATCTAGCTCATAAGCAACCTTCCCAATATCTGGTATGGTCTGATATAACGTGGAATCAACTTCCCTTTCTTACCTAACCTCATGAAACCATTCATGGTGATACCTTCAAGTACACCCAATTATCCACCTCAAACTCCAAGTCTCTTCTCCTCATGTTTGTGTAAGACTTTTGACAACTCTGTGCTGTCTTCAACCTCTCTCTGATGAACTTCACCTTCTCTATAGACTGGTGGACAAGGTCAGGTTAGATCAATTCAGCTTCCCCAATCTTGAACCAACTAATCGGTGATCTACATCGCCTCCCGTATAGAGCCTCATAAGGGGCTATCTGAATGCTGGCATAGTAGCTATTGTTGTACACAAACTCAATCAATGGTAGATGGTCGTCCCAATTTCCTTTGAAGTAGATAATGCACGCTCTTAACATATCCTCTAAAGTATGGATAGTACGTTCTGCCTCTCTACCAGTCTGGGGCTGAAAAGCTGTGCTCAAATTCACATTCGTACCTAAACCCCTTTGGAAAGATCTTCAAAATTGAGAGGTGAATTGAGCTCCTTTGTCCGAGATGATAGACAAGGGGACCCCATGCAACCTTACAATCTCTCAAATGTATAGTCGGGCATACTCCTTAGCCGTATTAGTTGTCTTAACTGCCAAAAAGTGGGCTGATTTAGTCATCTTGTCCACGATCACCCATATCGAATCATGCTGCTTTCTGGATCTTGGTAAATCGGTAATGAAATCCATATTGATCAACTCCCACTTCCACTCAGGAATTTCAAAGTTCTGAGTGGAGTGG
>DF358203.1:67133-83167 GCA_000787875.1 Solanum virginianum
TATATAGAATGCTGCCCTGTTTTTGTAGTTGCGACAAAATGAGGTTCTTTAGTGAATTTGTTGTGATAGTGGTATTAGAAGCACTTGTTGATGTTGTTGTTGTTGTTGTTGTTGTTGTTGTGTTGATAATTGGAGCCGAGATGGATTCTCAGGGTGGTCTATTTTAAGGGGAAGTGCTATCAAAATTTTTATAAAAGTAGGGGCAAAATTTGGAATTTGAGGCCCAAAAAGGCCTTTAGCGAACCATTGGCGTTATTGTGATGTGTTGTAGACGTTGGGCATCCGGAAGCATAAATTAGATTGGATTTGTGTTGGGATTAGATGGAGAAGGAGTTGAGGTATGTAAAGCTTTCCGTTCATTGGCATGATTTTATTAAACGTGGAAATGTTATAGGTTTTGAAGGATTGCCATTCAGGCGTAGTTTTCCCCATGTTTTGTGGAATCAAATAATGTAAGCTCCTTATTTTAAAGTGTCCTGATAAGAATTCGTGCCCGTTATGAATATGTGGTCCTCAGGGAAAACGAAATAAGTCAGTTTTCTGGGTTCATTGTTACTATCCCATGAAGGTATAGAAGTTGGCAAAATATTAACCGGAAACAAAAGCAACTCCTAAAGATTTAATGTCTCACTTGACTTGTAGGTAGCTAGTTTATTACTTCTCAAGAAATTTCACAAATATGAAGCTTGTTTGTAGTAACAAAACTGCTGAGAATCATGAATTCACAGGTGTGTTTAAGCATTTGGTTTAGTTGTTTTATTCCTTTTCTTGTGGTTAATTCTAGTATATTTGAAGAGTTTGCAGGAAATGAATAAACTGCTGAGAATCATGAATTCACAAGTGTGTTTAAGCATTTGGTTTAGTTGTTTTATTCCTTTTCTTGTGGCTAATTCTAGTATATTTGAAGATTTTGCATAAATGAATGATCCACATAACATCATTTTTTTTAAATAAGATAAATGGAGAAATCATAGGTTTAAATACTTTAGAGGACTTGATGAAAGAAAATTAGTAGAAGCTATATGACATAAACTTCAAAGAACGCACATAAAGCAATGATTAGAACATGAACTATTAACTTTATAGTATCTGTTGAATCTGTTAAGAATACTTCCAGAATTTGGGGTACCATCTTTCTTTTAACTTGTAAGGAGAATTAAATACTTTATAAGTAACGTAGTTATTTCTTGATAGTCAAAGCAGTTTCAAATAGTTGAATTACTTATGTGTTATAAGTAAAAGTAATCTTCTTGTGAACCTTAAAATAGTTGATCAGCTAATTTTTGATAGATGAAAATGGGACCAAATAAATGAGATTAATGGTGAAACATGTAGTTTTACTATCAGTGGTCGTTTAGTTGATGGATTGGGAATTAAGTTATTCTAGCATAGTTCCTGTATTCGATAATAATATTTGGTGGTCCCATTTCTTGGCAACTCAAGCCTAAATATACGTTATGTTCATTTTTGGCCATTCTTATGAAATTTTGACAATTTAAAAAGAGTTTGAAACAAAAATATATTTTGTTTTCAAATATGAATATTTTACTGATCCTTTGGATTTATAATAATGATTTCTGTGCATATGACTCTCACAACTCTATTCGTGCTTATTATGATATCTTTCACCGATTTCCGGGCCGATTGTTATCGTGCGAACATGTTATATATATATATATCTATATGTTCCGATGTTGGCATTATGCCTTGCCTGGGCATGACTCGTGGTCCAAGCAGTCCAAAACATATCCGTAGTGGACGTGACTCGTGGTCCGAGCAGTCCAAAGCATATCCTTTGTGGACGTTACTTGTGGTCCGAGCAGTCCAAAGCATATCCTTTGTGGACGTGACTCGTGGTCCGAGCAGTCCAAAACATATTCGTAGTGCGCGTGACTCGTGGTCCGAGCAGTCCAAAACATATCCGTAGTGGGCGTGACTCGTGGTCCGAGCAGTCCAAGACATATCCTTTGTGGACGTGACTCATTGTCCGAGCAGTCCAGGACATATCATTAGTGGGCGCGCCTCGATTACCCGAGCGGTCCAACTTTTGCACTATGACATTTCGGTATTAGGATTAGTGAGTATAGGGACGCCTAGCTCACTTATCCTAGGTTTGATATGTGACGAAGATTTCAGAAACTTGAACTTTCTAGCAATTACGGTAGAGGGCATATGTTTTGGAAGTCACCACCGGTTCCAGTCCGATAGGCATGATTTGGTATCCTGAAAATAAATATTTTAATATTTTTGGACATGCATTTAATTTTCATACTCCCACGGTTAGACTGCTACTTTGAATTATATTTTGTACATTCTGCTTTACATATTCGGTACGTATTTCGTACTGACCCCCCTTGCTTTGCCCGCAGGTACCGATGTACAGCGTAGTGGTCCCCCAACTTAGAATTTCTGACGGCTGTTTAAAGTGCTCCTTTTGCTCGGAGCAAACACTGGGTATATCCACCTATTTCTTTATTTCATATTTATGTACATTTGAGAGTATGACGGGGCCTTGTCCCGTCTTCTGATTCTGTTAGTATAGTTAGAGGTCTGTGGACGCCTGTGCATATGGGATGCGTCAGTTTGAATGTCTAGGTATTATGTACATTTGAGAGTATGACGTGGCCTTGTCCCGTCTTCTGATTCTGTTAGTATAGTTAGAGGTCTGTGGACGCCTGTGCATATGGGATGCGTCAGTTTGAATGTCTAGTGCAGGGTTTGGGTAGTCAGTAAAACAAAGGAAACTCTGCCAAAATTTTTGTTAATAAATTAGCTGTTTTAATTGGAATCGGGCTTAGTGGTCATGTCTGGGTGCCCCAATCGGGCGCTAGTCTCGGCCCATGGACTGGGTCATGACACGAGGGTTCCCAGAAAATACCCTTTCTACTTCTATGAGGTATTGGTAAGGTTTGCGTACATTCTACCCTCCCCAAATCCAACTTGTGGGATTCCACTGGGTATGTTATTATTGTTGTTGTAACTAATACCATGGATGTAATACCATGATATTTTATATAAAGACAAAAATATCTTCTCAAATTCTTTTACTTATTTTTATTTTCTTGATTTTATGTTTTATATTTGTAGTTTTGTACTAGTAAATTTATTTAAATAAATTATCTTACAAAATTTATTTATTTGCGGGTTCATATTTTCATAATATAGAAACAAATAAATTTACTATGTCAAATTTTTAAATTTTATTTATTTGTAGTTTCATATTTACGTAATAGACAAAAAATATTTTGCCATGTGAATTTTATTTTTTTAATAATTAATTTAGTTGAGTGATTTTATTGAAACAAAACAAAGTCTAATAATGCTAAAAAATTGGCATTTTATTAGTTATGAATTTATTAAGATCACAATTATTTATTCTCAAATAATTCAAGTGAGAAAATAGCAAATATGATGACAAAATTATTGTTCTCCTAACTAGATAGAAGCCACAAAAAATTAATTTACTTTGATCTAATTACATGAAATAAAAAATTCCATAATAATTCAAGGGTATAATTGGAAAAAAACTTTTTGTAGAGTTTTAAACCAACTAGAAGATTAGATGAGAAACAATGAACCAAACACTTAGATAAAAAATAATCCCTGCATTACTAATCCTTACGTTACTAATCTCTGCCTTACTAATTCGTGTGTTACTTTTTTTTTTTGCGCCAAACGACTCCTAAGTACATTAAAATAGGTATGGAAATTATGCTAGAGATGTAATTTATTAAATCTACATATGGAAAAAAAAAGGTTTGAAATTGGTAAAATTTGAAATAGTCACAAAATGGCAAATATTTAATGGTTATTATGTACTTTAACTATAATTTCGGCTAATAATTAAACGCGGCTAGAATTTGTATAATTCGATCCCTAATTGTATAAATCCAAAATTTATACGTGCTTACTCTAACTGTTTTGTATACAATTTGTTGATACATTTGATTTGAATTAGTTATGAAAAATTCATAACTGTTAGTTATTTGTATACAATTTACTGATAAACTTGATTTATATAAGTTATGAAAAATTCATAATTGTGTATACAAAATTTGCATATATTACCCTATTTTTTATATAGGCAAGCGAAATATACAAACAAAACTATAGCAATGAAGCGTAATTAGCAAATTGTTGCTAAGAAGTAAGAAGCACAATTAAGATACTTTATAGTAACTATTTGTAGAATTTGCATTAAAAAGTGATTGAGAAATTAATGTCTGAATTAAGGCAATATTAGAAAGTTTTTGATTCCTACTCTGAACCTTTCAGGTTCATTCTTTTTGAAATAGAAGAAGCTTAATTTAGTATTTAACTCATAAATCCTGTATTCAATTTTTGTATGTCTACTGTACTAAAGTCTAAAAATACATTTTCACTTCAGTGTATCTTAGAAGGCCATATATTTTTGTCATGTTTTATCATCAACTTTAATTACTTATTTCCCATGTCATTTCTCAAGACGTTAGATCATACATCAATTTAATATAAATATTGTGATAAAATACTCATATGCAAAGTTCAAAGTAGACAAGTAAAAGTTAAAACGAGGGAGTAGTCGCAAAAAGACTAAATATGTTAACAGTAATTTGATGACCAAAATTGGTAATGTCGATAATGAAAGTCAATCTTAGCAGTTAATTTGGGGTCCAGGGAATAAAAGATTAACAAATGATCCATCCACTATAATTTAAATAAGTAAAATGAATTCATAATGCAAAATTCACTGTACCTCTTCTATCGTCTGGAAAATTATACCCCTCAATGATTGGTAATGCTTCTAATCTCTATCAAAGAGATGCATATGCTATGGGCCTATGGTGAATATCCATATATAGAGGATTCAGCTGGTTCAACTTAATCCAATATTTTCAACTCAAATCACTTGTACTTCTACAAAAAGAAACAAAATTGTGAAAATATAACACGTCGCGTCCATTCTGAACTCTTTGACTCTAAATCTTTGAAATCATCTCTACCCAGAAAGGCTTTAAAGCAAAGGTTTCCCTCTAATATGTACCTAGCATTGAGTGTTATGCTTTACGCCTTTACCTATCAAAAAATAAAAAAATAAAAATGCATTGGGTGTTATGCTTTCTGATTACGACCAGCTCAGAGTCTCAGTAGTACAATGCATTTGAGCTCCCAGACTCCAAGATTATTATGAAGTAGAGCTCCGATCCAAATTCTTTGCCAACTTTGCTTGGGTAAGCTTGTCCAAGATGGCTGGTTCCAGCGGAATGGGATCAAGACAACGTTCGGCAGCAGCAACAATCACCTGTTCAGCAAGAAACACTGTCACATTTTGCTAGATAAAAATGGTTGAAGCATTTAACTTTCAGTGTGTGCAGTGACAACCAACTTAATGATATCAACTACAAAGTCAGATCTATTAGGGAGAGCTGGGAAAGAGTTTAGGGAGGAAACAACTGATCGATAGCAACTAAACACAGATGATATGGAACTTATTAGGACTGTTTGAGGGTGGTCAGTGAAAAGGACAATACATGTAAGATTCTGTCTTTACCTCATCAAGCAGAAAATCAACTGCCGCTTCATCTTCAGCAGTATCTTTAAGAGTGGTCTTAAGAAAATGAATGTCCAGCTGAATTTGTTGAAATCCACTCCGGTTAAAAGTCTGAAGTCGGACAAATTCTTGTAAACTCTTCAAGAAATGTTTTATAATCGTAGTTATGACTGATTCCTGCACATTAAATAATTCTTATTCCACTGTTCTCCAAAATAGTGCAGATTGTTGAGTTACAAGCACTAGAACCAAACCTGTGTGAGTTCAACTTTAGTAAATATTTCCATCTTCTGCTTAAACAGTTTTGCTAAATGGGACTCAAGAAGCTGACTCCTAGCCTTTTGGGTATTTGATCGTACCAGTCTATAATCTCTCAATGGATTACTACGAGAAGAAGTGGTACTCCCATTGCTGTCTGTACGCCGATGCTTAGGGTGGAGACCTTCAGGCAATATTTGCTTTACTTCATTAAGGATTGTATCCAGCTGAAAAATGATATCAAACAGAAAAAAATTAATTTTCTACTGAACTAGTCATATTAACTATTATAGGAGAAGAAACTATAGAGTATATCATATGACGTCAAAAGGTGCCACTTTTCTCCCTCTCTATGCTTCAATTTCCTATTACAAAAACCTCATACTGGAACAGGAAGAGAAATGAGAACTGCAAAAGTTACCTCTTGAAGAAGCAGATCAACGAACATATGAACTTCCCTGGGCTCTTTATGCTAGACAAAGATGGAACAGAAATAGGAAGGTAGGGTCAAATTAGCACAAGCCATCATCTTGATGCTTACAAGTGATTAGTGTTAGCTGACCATGTCTGCTTACCTTAACCCAGTTGGGGGTTGTAAACCTCTTCTTCAACACAACCAAGATCTTCTGAGTTTTTAAGCTTATATACTGAAACAGGAGATCGAAATAGAGTTAATTCTCTGTATTTTGATTCAACTCTTAACTATTAGCTATCCACTAAGGAAGGTACATAATAACAAAAATATCATAAGCTTCATTTTTGTTGGTATGGATAACATAATTGACAAAGAAAAAACTAGCACCATATGCTCAATCATTCAGATCCTCCAATATTCACAAGAAAAACAAAATAGCAATTTAAACCAAGACGTGTATGTTTTAATGTACTTCAACAGCTTCCATAATTAGTTAAAATCTTCTTTCATAATGCAAATGTTGTGTTCTAAATGGTGAATTCAAGTTCAATGTTTTTAGCTTGAGTGAAGAGGGTTCATCATGCATGGCAAACCAATAATATGAAATTCAAGAAAGTCAGCAAATCTACAACAAGCATACATGCAAGCCAGCCAGAAAATCATCATAAATCCCATATAAGCAAGCATCAAGAGAAGTATGCTCTCTAATCATATAAACACAACAAATGGGTTCTTAACAACCTACCGGAATAAATGAATAATGGCATCTAGCAGTTCATGAAAGGTGTCCATTGTTTTCAATAAATGCCACAGTTTACGTATCCAGAGATCAGAAACAACGGAATGAGTAAATTCACTGAATTAAAGGAGAGGCACAAATTGAGCAAATAACTAGAACTATATTGATGGATGAATAAGTAGGAGGGATAATTTCAAATATATACAATAAACTAATTAATTTAGAACAAATATAGCCCTCTTTTATTTACATAAAAAATAGCCCACAATCGTAGAAAGTATACATTGACTATACAATAGCCCTCTTTCTGTTCACTTTCTTTCTCTTATTTTCCTGTTTTCCATATCTAGTTTATCCTGCTTATGGGTTTTTGTGACGAGGGTTCCCAGGAAACAACCTCTCTACCTCTATGAGGTAGTGGTAAGGTCTGCGTACATTCTACCCTCTCCAGACCCCACTTGTAGGATTCCACTGGATATGTTGTTGTCGTATAAATTGACTATACAATGTAGATTACTTGTACATGCACTATACACTGAATATATATTACGATACACTCGAAAACTAAATATAACTTGAGTATACATGAAATATACACTGACTATACATACCTATACAACGAATGACTATTTTTTTGGTAATTAGTTTGGCCAAACAACCATGCACTGTAATTGTCCCTAAGTAGAATGCTGGTCATAAAAAATAATTATTGTATTTCATAAGATAATGCAGATCTTCGTTTAATTGAATACCATTCATAATCTTTTTTATTTGTCATTAACTTGGAACTATGTGCATCAAAGGCACCTTTTGCTAAGATCAATGTAGTGGTATTGGTACATTAGACCACCTTTGTTGTATGGGTAGAGTGTTGGTCAGTCAAGCACTCTCATGTTCGGAAAATACAAGTTCAGGAGATGAAGATGTTGAGATGGATGTGTACACATACTAAAAGAGATCGAATTAATAACAAGGATATTCAAGACAAGGTGGGGGTGACCTCTGTGGTGGACAAGATGAGGAAAGCGAGATTGAGATGGTTTATACATGTAAAAAGGAGATGCATTGATACCCCAATAAGGACACGTGAGAAATTGGATATAATGAGTATGAAGAAAGGTGGAGGTAAGCCGAAGAAGTATTGAGAAGAGGTGATTGGATAGGATATGGTGCAATTTCAGTTCACTGAGACAACCTTAGATGGGAGAGTATGAAGGTAGCGGATAAGGATAGAAGATTAGCAGTTAGTTCTGCTTTTACACGTTTTTTGATAAGTTTAGGCTTGGTGAGATCCTGGGAGCACTGGATCTACTGTAGTGTTAGACTTGTACATATATTTTCCTTTCCATTATCACATTTTTTTGTTGTTGTTACTATTTCTTTCCTTTGTGAGGTTTGTCCTGCCTTCCTTATTGATTGACATGTTTCACTATCGTATTCCCTTTTCGTATATATTTTGATTTATCATACTTGAGTCAAGGGTCTTTCGGAAACAACCTCTCTACTTCTCCGAAGTAGAAGTAAGGTTTGCGTACACTTTACCCTCCCCAGACCCCATTTGTAGTATTATACTAGGTATTTTGTTGTTGTTGAATGTAGTAGTACGTTATAGTGTCCCTCCAAATGATAATACAGACAATCGACATATGGAATTCAACGATATCAAATAGAAAAGGATCATAGAACTATTATGAAATATATGACCACAATAACAATTGGAAATAGACCTATATACTGTATATGTCGGTTGGTTCTAATTTATCTATGAATTTAATTCATTGTTTAAATCACAAGAAATCCAATGAATCATGCACGTTGACTTTGTGATTGCAATCATAAAATCAACATGCATGAAAAAAATTGCAGGTTTTCATTGTTGTTTCAGTAGTGTATCGAAATATGAAATATTCTGGTTTTAAAGCATTAGCATTGGAAAATGGAAACATACATGTGAAGATTATATCCTTAACCTTCTACTGTCCCTATCATTTATTTTTCAAGGTCATTAACTCCAATGTTCGCATTACAGATCAAAGCAGTACATAGTAGCCATTTGGCACTTAAATTTAGAGGGATGCATTGAGAAGATAAATAGATTTGTTTAATGTTTGAGAGACTTAAAGCTGATTCTTTTGTGTTTGTAGGAGGATATAGATTTCATCAGCTCTATGGCTGGTTGGATTTAGAGAAGGAAGAACAAAGTTCTAGTAGTATAATTAGAATTGTATAAATCTTGCTGTCACTCTACAAATTATTATAATTAGCATGCTTAAATTTGCTTCTAGTTACATATATTATCCATGATACATGAACATGATGTTTATAAGTTCAATAGGAAACAGAGGATTAAAGTTGTAACTTAAGTTCGCCAACTGACTAGGGAAACATGAATGATAAATGGAAATGACTGAAAAAGTTTGTATGCTAGACAAAATTCGTTCCCTGGAAAAAAAAAGGTTATATATGCAATACAGGAAAAGATAAATTTTTTGCAACTCATCAAATGAAATAACAATAATGGTTTTGCAAGTATCATAAAAACAAAAGAAATGTTGTTTTTGCATACTGCAATACCTCTCTGTCACCATAGAAGATCTCTGGCAGTATACATTTGAAATGGCACAAGTTTATCATTGAAGCCTAAATGGGTTTCAAAACTACTTAACACAAGCACGACAACAACGAAGATTAGACGCGATAACTTCCACTTTAGAGCAAATAAATTAATCCATACACTTCTAGCAAAAGCCAACCGGTAAAACAAATAACAAGACGTTTGTAGAAGTAAGAAAATGCTCAGAATCTAGATACATACATGCTGCAAGAGTTCTTCACCAGCTGATCGAAAGATAAGGCAAACTTCTTCACGAATAAAAGCTGGACTATTTTCATAGCCCCCAGTCCCACCACCAGAAAGAGAAGATATTTCCTGAAATTTTGAAAAAGATCCAAAAAAGCATTTAGATGGCCCAGATCAGGTAACTGTACAGAAGTACCAATCAGACAATTCCTTGCCTCAGTGATCCTGGTAATGGCATTTTGCTCAATGAAAACGGAGAGTTGAGCCAGCACAAGAACAAGCTCAGGAAGTACTTTATCACCCTGCATTCCCTCCCCAAAGGTTAGATCTTGATTAGCTGAATATTTCTTTCCCGAAAGCACAAGAAATTGATCATTCAGCTTCCTGAAGAAGTCCTGAAATCCTTCGCGCACCCAATCAATGATCAAGTCTGTCAACCTTGATAGCACTTCCAAGTTTTCATCAATAAGTCGACAGGAATCCTGTTACATGAAAAATCAAAGCAAAAGTACATAAAGAATACAATTGACTGGACAACTGGAGACTGTACTCTGGTAGAGGATATGCTGAAATCATGCTATAGTGCTAGTTTTACCCGTTGCTATTTTCGGACGTATAGCCTTTTCATTTATTTTTTCTTTATTGGGAGGTAAGCTCAGCGATTTTCAGGAAAGTTTGTTCAGTTGAGTCACCTTTCTGACATCTTTGGCATAATAAAAACTGTCTGTTAGTCACTTGAGATCAACCTTAGTGACCAGTTACAACAGAAAAGACCAAAGTAAGTCAGTAGTTATAGCGGAAGAAAAATGTTAATGCACACTTCTTTCATGTAATAACATAACTTCATCAGTAAAGACTTTGGTTCACAGTAACCCACTATTTTAGAAGCTCTAGATACATGTCATAGAACAATACTCCTCTAGATGCTACTGATGCATGGTTCTCACCTATTCCTATTCTTAACTAAAATAAAAATAGTTTAGTTCCCAACGGTTAGAAAACTCTTTAGCTCCATTGATAGGTTTGGCAGAAATCCTTTTTCATCTTTTAATTCCACATGTTTCCACCATTCTTAATCATTCCCAGGGAAGACTCAAATAATGAAAGAAAAAGAACAGTATGGAGGCCAGGGTACGAAAATGATCAACAGATACTAACTACTTTAAGAACTATTCCAGTTAAAACTAAAAGACAGCTTTGATAACCTTTGAACTAACACATGAATTATTTGATACAAGTATTCACGAGAGCTTCTTAATATATATAAAGCAACAGAATTATTTTTACCAGCAAGGCATCCATGCTGCCTTGAACTAATGCCTTTTTGCTGGTCTCAAGAGCTGACTGCAAAGGATACTCTCCTTCAATTACCCCCTTTTGATTATCTTGGACTTTTACAAGAGCATCTGCCAATTTAAAATTAAGTAAAGCAACAGTCAGACTCAGAATAGTTAAGAGCTTGGTAAAATAAGTGGTTCGAGAATGAATGTCAAATTTCTCTGAAGAGACTAATTTATCCTCTAAGGGTAGTTAAGATTTTGGATATCACAAATAATATCATAACGGGTAGTTACACATCGTGAATTTTGTTCCGAATGCCAGATTATACAACATATAAGATCAGAGCTCATACTTCTGAAGAACCTCACCAGTTTTTATCCTCTGAAAGACAATCATCTTCTTAATAACCTTTGCTAAGTCATATGACTCGCATTGTGATCAACAAGATCCAATATAAGATCCAATATAAGACAGAGTAGCTATCCAAGAAGAAATAACAAGGAGGCTGTGGTTTACTCGGTGAAAACTAGTAGTTTTGTGTTTTGCACACCCTTCTTAGAGATTCCATTATGTCTTGTAAACCTAAAACCTAACAAATTTAGACTTTTATCCGGCAGCACCAGTTTAACAAGAGATACCTGAAATATCTAGCAGAAGATGACTGAATCTGCAAGCAAAATATTGTTTGATAGCATCTTGAGCAGCCTGAAACCACACATGATTTATCAGATATTCCAAACCCATCAGTGTAACAACCGACCACAATTGAACAACATGAATCCATAAAGTGATAATTGTCTATTATAAGCAACCTCAAAAGTAAATTCATGGAGTCCGGCCTCTGGCAGCACTTCATCCATTAGAAGCACATCTGTCCAAATGATTCCTGAGGAAGCATTGGGCGTATAAGAATAATTTAGAATCAGACCAAAATTAGCATTCATTAGATGCAAAAGTGGTTTCTACAAAGAGCCAGAGTTATCAAAGGCGAAAAGGTAGAAAAGTGAGGTGTAGTAGGTTTTGCAGTAAAGCTTACATAAAGAACAATTGGTGAATAAAGGTCCAGAATAAAGAAAAACTAATAGATATATATTCACACACACATCAATCAATAACTAAGAACACAAACAAGAACTACAACGGTAGAAGAATTGAAACACTGTAATTAAGAGAAATATATGAAGTTAATGACCTAGTCGATCAAAATCCAAAAACCAATTTAAATTTCTGGTGTAAATAGATGCACTCTGATTCAGATTTGGTGTTTTTTCCATCAATAAAGATTTGCAGACCGATTTTCTTGTACTAAAATTTCTATTATCTACACCTAATTAATAATTACAATCATACTCATCCATAATGTTCCTAATCAATATATATACTCCCTCTATTTCAATTTGTTTGTCTGGTTTTGACTGGGCACAGAGTTTAAGAAAGTAAAGAACACTTCCTCAACGGGCATCTGTGCTCCTCCTCTTTACATATCCAAACCATCTTAGTCTCTCTCCCTGCATCTCATCCACCACTGAGGCTACTCCCACCTTGTCCCATATATCTTCCTTCCTAATCATCTCTCCCAGTGACCTATGAGCTTGATAATTTTTTGACATTTCAAAAGAAAAGGGCATTGATTGACAAGGTTTGTTGAAGCACACGCTGTAACACCTTGGCATCTTTGATGAAGCACCACCTAATCTAAGGAAAGTTCGTAGCTTGCATTGTATCTCATTTTAACGTTCAAGTGCAACTTCAACAAAACCCTAAATAGCTAGGCTACAGTAGCATTTTATTAGAAATTTGTTGTCACATTAAAAAGTTAAATACACACACTAGACAACACAAAATAAAAGAAACAGACTAATTGAGGCTTAAATGATCCTCAGTAACAAGAAAAAAATGGAAGTATCAACTGGAAAGGATAACCACAGATTCGTCTAAGTTTGAGCATTTGTTCCTCCTGGTATTATCTGCTTCTCTTCTTGTCCTTCTGCATTCGCACATCATAATATTTCCGATTCCAACTCCGGTTAAAGGAAAAAGAAGACAATATCCTCCCTAGAGATGTGTTTCATCCATGGATGGATCAGTATTTCAGGAATGAGCTTTGCTTATGCGGGATGAGATAGCAATTCCATGAGATAAATGTGGGATTATTCATCACACATTTGGTTGGTGGAACAAGGGATAGATATTCCATGGGATGTACTAAAATGGTGGGATTAGCTTATCCCATATAGAAGGTGGGATAGCTAATCCAATGGATATCCTTGTCTACCTCGTCCCACATATCAAACGAGCCTTAGAGTTCAAATCTTGAATAAACATCATTCTTCTTCTGATATGAGCGTCAACAAGATTTTGCCAAAAATAGGAACAACAATTAGAAGTACAAGTCAAAAAGGACTAGAGCTGCCTCGCAAGTTGGAAGATGGTAAAATGGAAACTATGTGTTTTTCTCAAGTGCTAAACATACATAGCAGATGGCAAATGGTGAAAGATAACTATGATTCTAAATCCCCAAAGAAAGGAAAAACAAAAGAGGACCTAACATTAAAAACAAAGTAAAGATTAACACTACATGTGATGCTGAAGTAACAATGAGTGGAACTTACGCAACATAGCAACAAGGTCTGTTGAAGAGACCTGCTTCTTGATGTGCTATTTTATGGCTTCAAAGTGCCTAAAGTTTTAGAAAGGGGTGCTCTGTTATACTGATCAGATGTAGAAAACTAATGCACAAATGATATCCAGAAAGCCAGATCAACTCCAGCTATGAAGGGAGAAGAGACCAAAAAGAAGTGCATCCATACTTTGTAGCCAACTCTTTTGCAAGTCTAAAGAGCTGTTGTTCGGAATTGCAGAAAATAGCTCGATAAGCGCGGACAGCCTCAGCAAATTCACGAATAGAAGCCTAAAGTTGTGAACATGACAATTTGTCAAGCACAGTAAGATGGCTGGAAAGGAGAAAAATAAGTGATACTCCAAAAGGTTTCTATCAGAAGAATTTTTAAGCTACCATATCTGTTCTCTTTTAGTATTGCCACATACTGACAAGAGTCATTATTTCTTTTTTTAAGTGTAAATATGTGATACCAGCATGAGTAGAAGCCACCTTTTTCGATGATGGTATTGTCTTTCATACCAATGTGAAGTCATTTCTGATGAAGTTTATTAAATGTTTATAGATGTTAGAAGTTCTGGATTGTGCATATCAATCACTGCAAGCATAGAATTTCCAAGCATATTAATTCTGTTGCTTTGACATACCTCATGGGCACTAGAAGAAGCCAATACAGGAATCCCACCAAGGCCTGATGAAGCATATCTTATTTCCTTATATTCTAGATGGAGATCCACAAGGAACTGTTCTAACTTTTCAAAGAGTTGCACCTTCAAATTATTAACCTGCAACTCAGACATGTAATTCCAAAGGCAAAGTCAGAATGACAAGACAATTGAACTTCCAGCCTTATATTGCACTACAAGTCTGAAGAATATAAGATATCAAGGTTGTATCAAGAGCGATGCACTCAATTTTCTGTCCCTCAAAGCACGAACTTGAATAGTTATTCTCGAGTTGTGTCCACCAGACTGAAAAACAACCAAGGTGACTTTACTCTTCTTTTTATTTCTCTCTTTTTCCATTGAGAAAAATTCTTTTTGTCACGAGCCTGCAACATGTTCCATGATATGAAACCAACATATGAAACAGTTGTGGTTATCCCAATCTCAAGTCTCCAACTATAGTAATTGGCCTCAGAATAAATTGAGCAGTTCTGATCTTTACTATTATTTGAGATATTCTTGCATCGTCCAACCTCTACTTGGAAAAGAACAAAAAATAAAAATAAAAGTAATGCAGTGACATTCATTAATTAGAGATGTCAATCTAAACTTATTGTTGAGGAGTGCGATCATCTTATCTAATAACTTAAGTTGTAGAGAGAGTTAGCTTATGTCAACTTAATTATATCTTCGACACACACCCATACATGCTAGTCAGAATCTTTTCCATGGGCCAAGCATGCAAAAATTCTTTTTGATAATGAGCAGCAGTGAAGGGGTCACTTGACCCCAAGGCCATTGTCTGCTCTAATACTGTATTAAGAAAATTGACCATGAGTTTAACTCAACTCCAAAAGCTAGCTCATGAGGTGAGAATTGTCCAAGACCACATGAGGAAGCAAACAACCCCATCCCATACCAATGTGGGACTCTTAACACCTCAACCTTCCTCCCGCCCAGAACTGGATATCTTGAGCATGGACAAAATAATATCAGGGCCAACATTGGATAAAACAAATTGAGATGGGTCTAACTTTGATACCATGATAAGAAATGGATTTTGGGCCTAATTCAACCCCCAAAACAAGATCACATGGTAAAGATTGTCCAAGACTATATAGGGAGACCAATTCACCAACTTGAGTGTGAACAACATAATATAGGGCCAAGTTCAAACATTGGGTAAAACAAGAATTGGGATAGATTTATTTCTAATACCATGTTAAAATGTGTTACTATTTTATCTAAGGGCTTAAAATCTGTGAGATAGCACATTCTTACCAACTAATGTGTTCAACTGATGTAAAAGGGTAAATCATTAAAAAGTTCACTTTTCTCAAACTTTGTCAAAAATATTCTTTTTGTTATCCATATTATAACAGCGACACTTAACTATCTTACTACATACTCCAGATCGCGAAGTTGGTTATGGCAGTAAGTCAATCAAGATACAGCTGAACGATTATGAAAGCCATATCAAGGGGTCTGCCTTTTTTAGTTACACAGATCAACAGGTTTAAGGTCAAAGTAAATTTTCTTAAGCAAAATCTTTCCTTTCTACTTACAATTCAAAGATACAGTGTTACACTTACAAGTCCATATAACAGATCCCCTTAAAGTAAGGTCGCTTTTCAAAGAAAAATCATTCTTCCATTGTTTCTGTAAAAGCATGTATAGAGATGTATAATCTTCTCCATTCTGTCTGTCTCTTCCCCCCCCCCCCCCC
>DF358203.1:86596-96655 GCA_000787875.1 Solanum virginianum
GATATCACCACTATTCTGGATGATGGACCCCAGATACTTAAAGTTTTCCCTCTTGGGAATAGGTTGAGTGGCAAGCCTCACATCACAGTTAGCTTCATCCCTCTGAACACTGAATTTGCACTCCAAGTATTCAGTTTTGATCTTGCTCAACTTGAATCCTTTGGATTCCAAGGCGTGTCGCTCCCACCGTTCTTACTCGAGTTTTGGCTCCATCGTACATATCCTTAATCGATGGATCTCCCATGAAATAGGGTGGGTTTGATTCTCATTATCCCTTCCTGATCCCTTATGTAATGGGAAGAAAAACTAGCAAAAGCATGAGGGTCCAACAGGGGAAACACGACAACATGAATGTAGTTGCTTTGATACCATGTTAGAAAAATGTACATTTAGTCTAACTCAACCGGAAAGCTAGCTCATGAAGTGAGGAAGGAACTGAGGATTATCCGAGAGCATATGAGAAGGCATCAGTCCATTCTCTCAACCAGTGTGGGAGACTCTAACATACAATTCACTGTGAGTTACCATCTAATGCCCTTCAATCATAAACAGTCCATAATTAACCAGCCTAGAAATCAGTAGGGTAGAAATGGAATCCTAGTGTTAATCAAGCTTATGCAATAATCAATCAAGATTAGACCCAAAGGATTGTGGCAGGAACAAGTAGAATAATGCATGAGCACCATAGATATATTCACTGCAAGGAATGGTAGTAGTAGTTCTGAAAAGTGCTATATGAACACCCGTAGAGATGCAGCGAATTAAAATCATTTAGCTTAATACTTTAGTTCAGTACCTGAACTTTCCGTAGAAGATCGCGGGTCCGATGCAATTTCTCAATGTGCTCTCTCTTGTCAAAAAGAGAAGTATTAACCCCATCACTTCTAGATTGAACAGACATTATCTGCAAGTAATTGAAAGAAATCTAATACTTCCCACACAATTCCTTTTTGTCTTTTGCTTCTTGGGTCAAAATTAAAACCAAATAAAGCAAATAACTCTTTGAACGACTACTAACCTTTTCAAGAAGCTGTTCCATATTTGTTTCCATGCCAACAATATTGTTCTTCATCCTGAAAAAGCAATCACCAAGTGAGTCCTGAAGCAACATGCCAAAGGAGAATACGACAAAATAAACCCCTGCCAATCGTGATATCAAGCATAATAAGTGCAAGAAAGAAACTGACAATGTTACTTCATTTCTTCAGAATTATTGAGGACCCATGACACGTCCAATAAAATCATAACAACTTGCCACACTAAGTTACAATTTAGCTTCAATTGTACCCCAAGTGTCTGCCACTAACCGAATGAAATAGCTCATAATTTATAGTTACTTTCAAAGAAAAGGTTTACCTTTTAATAGCATCTGTGGCACTTACAAACTTGTTGTAATTTTCATATACCAACATCTGCAGGTCGGTATCCAGATTCTTTATCTCAGCAACCATATCAACATGCCTCTGGAGCAGACCATCCAAATTGGACTTCTGCACCTATATATTCAGAAAAATCATGCCGTCTAGTCAATCTTTTCAAAGACATTGGCCTCATTAAGAGAATAGCTCACTCCACAAAAAAGTAAGATTGATGATACCCTCTCTCTGATGAATATTATGCAAGCATAAGGTGTGTGCATCATCTTTCAGAAAAGCACATTAAGTTAAAGGCAAATAACCATGCTCTCCACATAAGCTTCTGTGAAGGAGCTTAGCAAGTGTGTTTATGCACCTTGAGGTACAATCACAAGCAGCAGCTTCCATTAGTTAGTTGGATAGTGGTTAGGGAGCTGATTGTTTCATAACTGTAACTAGTTGTTAGGCTAAATACGCAGGATTAGTTAGCAATTTGCTCAGTCAGTTAGAAGGTCTTAGTTGTCATGAGCTGTCAATGTATATATATGCAGCATTATGCATTCAGTCAGAACTAATGCAAGATATTTTCACAAACAATTTGTTCTCTCTTTCTCCGTATGCCCAATTCATCTTCTTCTTGCATTGTTAGCTGTTGATTGCAAAGATTTAATTATTTCACATGACATCAGAGTCATGGCGAGGGAATTGCTTTCACACACAGTGAGAATTTGAGGGATTTGTTACTCGTTTTACATCTCTGTGGTTCTATTGAACTCTTGGAGAGGTTTCAGCTGCTTCAGCAGCATCTATGGCAGTTGATTATCACCATACTCTATACTTGTATCCCTGAGATGCACCTGGTTCATGATCAGTTGGAATCAAGTTGACTGGATAAGATAATTACACGTTGTGGAGCAAAAGCAATGAAATCGGCCTTATTGGGAAAAAATAAACTAGGATTGTCAATGAATCAGCGAAAAGAGATCACTGTGCAGGAGATTTTGGGGGGACTATGTGATCGCTGTAATGCAATTGCGGCTTTGTGGATAATGTGCAACGCAAGTAAGGATTTACTTGGTGGAGTTCTTTTCTGTTCAAATACTCACATAATTTGTGAGGATCTCAGGGAAAGCTTCGATAAAATCAACAGTTCTTGATCTTTTCAATTGCATAAAGAAATTTTGACCTCTATTCAAGGTGTTTCTTCAATTTCTGTTTACTATTCTAGGCTTAAGGACTTAAGGGATGAAAATGATTCGATTATGCCTCCACCTTCTTGTGATTGTCCTAAGTCGAGAGAATTCCTTGAGCATTTACAACATCAAAGAGTATACAGTTTTTATATAGTACTGAGTGATAGCTAAAACCAAGCTAGAAGCCACATCTTGATGATGCAGCAGGTTCCTAGTGTTAATCAAGCTTATGCAATAATCAATCAAGATTAGACCCAAAGGATTGTGGCAGGAACAAGTAGAATAATGCATGAGCACCATAGATATATTCACTGCAAGGAATGGTAGTAGTGGTCAGAGACAGAAGTTTCTGTCACATGAAAGGGCATGTTAGGAGTGATTGCTACAAATTGATGAAGTGTGACTTCTGACATCTCACTGGAAATTTTACGAGTGATTGCTACAACTTGATGAAGTTTGATTTCTGCCATCTCACTGGACATGCCAAGGAAGATTGCTATAGGCTCATTGGCTATCTAGCAGACTCCAAAGGGAAGAAGAGAGACAACGTTGTGACAGGACCAATGGCAGGTAGCAACTATCTGTTTGATGATCAATATGCAGGTCAGCAGGAGCTGATGTATTCCCAACAGCAGTTGATATATCCACAGCAGCAGCGAAGATCCTCTCAGTGTTATATCCCAAATCAGTACCAGCAGTAGGGGATGATGCCACAGCCTATGTTCACTCCAGACCAACATCAACAGCTTCTCCATATGATCAACAAGTCTAGCAATGGAGATACTCATAATGATGCCAGTGGAAGTGCTAATATGGCAGGTAAATGCTTTTCAGATAAGGAAGCTTTTGTGAAATGGATAGTAGACACAGGTGCTACTAACCACATGATAGGTGATCACAAGCATTTACAATATAAAGGTCTGACAGAAATGGCAGGACAAGTACAACTGCCAACCAGTGATTCAGCCTGAATTTCAGATGTTGGGAATTATCACCTAGGAGGAAGTGATGTCCTTAAGAATGTTCTATGTGTGCCAGCTTTCATGTTTGACCTTATGTCAGTTCTAAGAGGACAAGGCTCCCGAAGAGCAGAAAAGGGGGATTTTCTATTAAGATTTGAACTGTAGTGCAACTTTCTTTCCAAATTGTTGCGAGTTTCAGGATCTCTCGCCTAGGAGGGTGAGGAAGATTGGTAAAGAGGAAGAGGGCCTCGACATCAGTTCTCACAAGCAGGGAATAAGGAAGCTAAAATAAATGATGCTTGGCTGCAACACAACAAGCAGATGTAGTCACTTGGCATTAAAAGAAGTGTCATGTACCAACAATGAATGTTTTGAGAAAGATGCCTTTGTTCTGTAAAATTTGGTCTTGAACTCACACCCCAAAAGCAAGTTCAAAGGGAGGAAGGAGACCACCCATCTTATTAACCACCAATGTGGGACTTTTTTCATTCTTTAATACCCCACCTCACTCCCAGGGCTAGAGATCTAGTGAGTGCGCAATTTCAATTTGGAGGCCCAAATTGGGTGAGATGGGGCCTGCTTTGATACCTTGTAAAATTAGGTCTTGGACCTAACTCACACCCCAAAAAACTAGCTCAAAGAGGCGAGGATTGTCCAAGCCTTATAACAAGACCACACATCTCATTAACCACCAATTTGGGACATTTTTCATTCTTTAACATGTTCCACAGTACTAGTAAGACAAGTATTTTACTTTGAATAATTGTGATGTCCATCCACTTGCTAGACATACTAGACTTGCTTTTCCACAAAGTGTTAATAGGACTGCATATAGATGTTTGGAGACCATATAAATTGGAAACTTTTGATGGAATGAGATTTTTCTTAACTATTGTTGATGATCACTCAAGATGGACGTGGTATTTCTTAACGAGACTTAAATCTGATATACTTGTTTTGTTAAAGAATTTCTTTACTGAGATAAAAACACAATTTGGGAAGAAGGTTCAGAGGGTGAGATTTGATAATGGAGGTGAATTCTTCAATTATGGTTGTAAGGAACTATTTCAGAGTTGTGGTATCCTCCATGAGAGCTCTTGTCCATACACACCACAGAAAAATAGTGTGGTAGAAAGGAGACATAAGCACATAAACATAAGCACATTCTTATAAGTGCAAGGGCAAATAAGTTTCAAGGCAATCTGCCAGATAGATTTTGGGGATACTGTGTTGAGGCTGCTGCATCTTAAAACGAGCGAGTTGTCTTGCTTGCTTTCAGATGAGAAAGACTAGTCACTTTAACCTACCTTCCTAGCTGTAGTTGCCTTAAGGCCTGTCTTCTTTCAAACCCTTGTAACTGTGAGAAATATTGAAAAATATTATTGACTTGTGTATTTACATTACTACATAAAGATCATATTTATAGACACTACAATATAATCCAAGTACAAGTTGGAAAACAACATACTATTCCTATTCCAATTCTAAGTAGGACTATATACTCCTACTCCTATTCTAACACTCCCCTCAAGCTGGTGCATACAAATCACAAGCACCTAGCTTATTACAGATATAATTAATACGAGGACCAGTGAGAGACTTGGTGAAGATATCTGCAAGCTGATCGCTTGACTTCACAAACTTTGTAAAAATATCTCTTGAGAGTATCTTTTCCCTAACAAAGTGACAATCAATCTCAATGTGCTTGGTCCTTTCATGAAACACTAGATTTGATGCAATATGAAGGACCGCTTGATTATCAAACACAAGTTCCACTTGATCAGTTTCGCCAAATTTTAGCTCCCTCAATAATTATTTGATGCAAATAAGCTTGCAAGTTGCTGCAGCCATTGCTCGATATTCTGTCTCTGCACTCGACTGAGCAACCACATTCTGTTTCTTGCTCTTCCATGACATCAAATTACCTCTTACTAATACACAATATCTGGATATAGACCGTCTATCAGAGGGTGATCCTGCCCAATCGGCATCTGTATATCCTGTGATATGCTCATGGCCTTGATCTTCGAAGAGTAGTCCTTTTTCGGGCGCTGACTTTATATATCGCAGAATACGAACAAATGTATCCCAATGACTATCACAAGGGGAAGTCATAAACTGACTTACAACACTCACAGGGAACGAGATGTCAGGTCTAGTCACTGTGAGATAATTTAATTTCCCCCTTATCCTGGAAGCAGTTTAACATTTGGATCCATAGGAGTGTCAACGGGTCAGAATCCCATCATTTTTGTCTCCTCAAGAATGTTTAAGGCATACTTGTGTTGAGAAATAACAATACCTGATCCAGACTGAGCAACCTCAATACCTAGAAAATACTTTAATCTGCCAAGATCTTTAGTCTGAAAATGTTTAAAGAGATGTTGCTTCAAACTAGCAATACCATCTTTATTGCTGCCAGTGATAACAATATTATTGACATAAACAACCAAATAAATACACAAATTTGGTGCAGAATGTTGATAAAATATAGAGTGATCAGCTCCACTACGAGTCATGCCGAACTCCTGAATTATTGTGCTGAACTTTCCAAACCAGGCTCGAGGAGACTGTTTAAGACCATAGAGTGACTTGCGCAATTGGCATACAAGTTTACTAGACTCCCTCTGAGCAATAAGACCAGGTGGTTGCTCTATATAGACTTCTTTCGCAAGATCACCATGTAGAAAATCATTCTTAACATCTAACTGTTGAAGAGGCCAATGACGAATGGCAGCCATAGATAGAAGAAGACGGACAGATGCCATTTTGCCCACGAGAGCAAATGTAACACTGAAATCTAAACCAAACATCTGAGTATAATCTTTGGCAACAAGGCGAACCTTAAGCCAATCAACCTGATCATCCGGACCAACTTTTACTGCATAAACCAACGGCAACCAACAACGAATTTACCTGCAGGAAGGGGGACAAGTTCCCAAGTACCGCTCGTATGTAAAGCAGAAATCCCATTAATCATAGCCTGCCTCCATCCAGAATGAGAAAGCGTTTCACTTGTAGTCTTAGGAATGAAAATAGAGGATAAAGACGATGCAAAAGCATAATAGGATGATGTGAGACGATGATAACTCAAGAAAGTATATGTGGGTTAGCATTTCAAGTGGACCATATACCTTTTTGAAGTCACTCGGTTGGCTAGGAGTAGGCAAGTCCACAGTAGGAGCAGGGTCTGGCGCATGACATGAATCATCTAGAACTGGTGCTGGACGTGGACGACGATGGTAAGTCAAGAGAGGTAGAGGTTTGTTGGGTTTTGTCAAAGGTGGTACTTCAATTGGAGATTCCTCAAAATATAGGTAGGACCTGAGGTAGAGGTAAAACCTCAGAGATATCAGGATGATCAGATGATGTATAGTAAGGTTGAGATTCAAAGAATGTGACATCAGCGGACCCAGAGTAACCAAAAAAGACACATTTGAGAGCACGAGGGGCTAATTTATCTTTTCTTGGAGCTAAGTTATGAAGAAAGCATATGCTCCCAAAGGCACGAGGAGGTATAGAATGGAGATGTAACAAAGGAAACAGTATGGAATGTGGAAATTAATCTTGAATAGAAGATGAGGGCATTCTATTAATTAAATAATAAGATGCAAGGATAGTATCACCCCAAAAATGCAACAGAACATGGGACTCAATGAGAAGAGAGCGAGCAGTTTCACTAAGATGCTTATTCTTTCGTTCTGCTACACATTCTGCTAAGGGGTGTACAGACAAGATATCTGGTGAATAATTCCTTGACGAGTTATAAACTCCTGAAATTGGGAGGATATGTATCTAATGCATTATCACTACGAAGAGTACGAATGGAAACACCAAACTGGTTTTGTATTTCAACACAAAAACTTTTAAATATCAAAAATAACTCGGAACGATCTTTCACTAAGAAAACCCAAGTATATATTGAATAATCATCAATGAAACTAACAAAATAACGAGATCCTAAGGTTGAAATAACTCGACTAGGACCCCAAATATCAGAATGAACTAAAGAAAAAATAGACTCGTAATGACCCTTAGTACCACGTGAAAAGGTAGCACCGGTGTGTTTCCCAAGTTGACACGACTCACAATCTAATGAGGATAAACTAGACAAACTAGGACCATTAGATAGACTAGGATGTCCCAAACGTTTGTGAATTAGGTTCGGAGGATCTGCAATGGAGCATGCTGTGAGGGAATTTGAAGAGGTAAGATAGTAAAGGCCTTGTGATTCATGTCCTGTGCCAATCATCTGTCCCGTACTGCGATCCTGCATAAGGAAAAATTCATCAAAAATAAATGCCACAATGTAAGGCTCGCATCAAACGACTAATAGATACCAAATTAAAAGGAGAACTAGGGACATAAAGAACAAAATCTCAGGTGACAGAAGGTAAGGGTTGGGCTTTTCTAATGCCTTTTGGTTTTGTTTGGATCCCAGTGGCTAAAGTAATAGCAGGAAGAGATTGTAAGAAAACAATATCAGACAAAAGTGATTGGTTACCATAAATATGATCAGAAGTTCCTGAGTCCATAACCCATGATCCAAGAGTACTTGATTGTGAGACACAAGGAAAAGAATTATCTGCAATAGGAACAGTAGGTTGAGGAACCAATGTTACTTGTGGAGGCAGTTGCTTACTTGCTCGATATTGAAGTAACTCATCATATTCAGCCTAAGCTATATGAGCATTATTGGATGATCGGTCAGGTGGAGCAACAAAAAAATTAGGCTGCGCAATAGGTGTTACTTGTAGGGATGTTTGCTTATTTGCGCGATTTGGAAGAGATTTGTTATATTCCTTTATAACAATAGGATCATAACTGGGCGGCGGACCATGCAAAGTATAACATATATTGCGAGTGTGTTAAGACTTATGACAATAACTACACTTAGAGCAAGATCTTCCAGGACGACCTCCTCCCCGTCGGTTCTCCATAATAGATGTTCGTTTATCAATAGTTTGAGATGCAAGAATAGAGGAGTCAATGGTGGGTGATGAAAATACTTTATGACTGGGAGGCACAACAAGATGAAGTAAACGAGAGAATAATTCATCCATTGTAGGAATGGTAAGACTAGCTAAGATCTGATCACGCATAGAGTCATGATTAGCAGGAAGTCCATCAAGTGTAAGGACCAAAAACAGTGTTTATTTGTGCTCCTGTTGTGTTTTCACGTTCGCGGTGACTAGCATCAACGTTTCAAATTCCTCCATGACTGCCTGCACTTGTCCCAAATATGTAGACATATCGGATTCTTGTTTCTTTAAGTTGGTCATTGGAGATACCACATCATAAAATCGAGATATGTCATTAGTATATAAAGCACGAGCCTTTTCCCAAATTGAATAACATGTATGGAATAGGTGAAACAAGGGCATCAACTTAGAATCAATAGATCTCCATAGGAGACTACATAATTGAGCATTAACCTTCTCCCATTGTGCTTTGGCTATTGTAGATTCCTCAGAAGCCTTTCTCCTTTCATAGAAGCATTAGTTGTTAAGTGATCGTGGACAACTTGACCTTTGCACCATAATTCAACCAAGGAAGCCCACGCTAAATAGTTGGAACTGCTTATTCCTGTATTTTTGGAGCCAAACATATCAATCCCAAAGGAGATCTTCGGAAATAAACTTTTGTAGTCAAAAAATTAAAAGGTGGTCACCGAAAATCAGATTTGTCCACCAGAAACTGGTCAAAAAATAAAAATTATATATGGTCTACCTCGGAATGCAGAGGCGACCATCAGCTCCTCCTCAGAATGTTAGAAGATCACCACCAGAAACTGGTCAAAAAATAAAAATTATATATGGTCTACCTCGGAATGCAGAGGCGACCTCTCTGAGGGAAAAAAACATAAAAACAAAACTAGCCAGAAACACTGAAACAGTTGTTGAAAAGTGTTGTAAATCACCGGGACCTTAATTCCAGAGGTCGGAATTAGGAAATAATTGTATGGGTAGCCTCGGAATGGAGAGGCAACCCAGCTGGAAAAAAAGCTGGCTGCCGGAAGTGGCCAGAACTGAACTCACACGACGGCGCATAGTCAGATCTTGCTGGAAAACCTGTAGCTCCGGTCGGCATGTTAGCGCGTGTGATGCTGTTTTCTAGTGGTTCTAACTGGGATCTGGTCGCCGGAGGGTGAGCGACCCAGTGGTGGTGTTGATTTTCACACAACACTGACAGAAAATATGCTGACACAAATTAGCCTTGACAACCCCCGAAAATTGATGCTTAGTGGCTTGTCGAAAGTTTCTCACCAATGCCCTGATACCATGTGAGAAAATTGAAAACTATTATTGACTTGTGTATTTACATTACTACATAAAGATCCTATTTATAGACACTACAATATAATCCAAGTACAAGTTGGAAACCAACATACTATTCCTATTCTTATTCTAAATAGGAATATATACTCCTATTCCTATTCTAACAGTAACATTTAAGTTGTCTTTTCACCTAAGGCTTTTAGGCAAGACTACTTACTCCAATAGTTTAGTAAGCTACCTCTTCAGCTTTCAGGCAAGGGTAGCTCTTGGA
>DF358203.1:96713-107639 GCA_000787875.1 Solanum virginianum
CTTCAGCTTTCAGGCAAGGGTAGCTCTGAAGGGAGAGTTGAGTGGAACCAGGCATAAGGAGCAAAAATCGCTATTGACAGTTCCCTGCTAGGGGAACATCAGGAGGGGGGCATGCTCTGTGTCCATTGATTCTATTTAGTACAGTGTAGGAAGGCCCTTGTTTGAGTGAGAGCTTCAAGAATGCCATTCATTTTGCAATGAGAAACTACTCCACATAGAGGTTTCAGCTACTTAAAGCGAGAGTGCATCCAAAAATTGGAGAAGAGTTCTTGGCCTTGGTTGGAACAATTGTAGGTTCCAATGGACTGATTTCACTAGCCGCTTCTGCTTTGCCACAAGTCTTACTCAGCAAGATAAAGTCAATCCAAGGGTAGTGAGAATTGTGTTGGTTGGTTATAATGCATTTCAAAAGACTACAAGTTGTATGACCTTGAAAACAGGCTCTTCTTTTTTAGTAGAGATGTGGTATTCACGGAGACGGTCTTTCCTTTTAGAGAAGTGCAGCAGATCAACAGAGCCACACCGTGACACATGATTTATTTTTCTATGATCTGGTTGCAGCGGTCTGCGTACATTCTACCCTCCCCAGACCCCACTTGTGGGATTTCACTGGGTATGTTGTTGTTGTTGATCTGGTTGCAGCTCCAGATTCTGACTTGCCTGTTATTCAGGAAGGACCTCAAGTTGAGACACCATTAACCCTTGTGGCACATTCCATTAGAACTGTAGAGACTGTTATGACAGATCAACCACCAGAAGTGATCCAGTGGTTAAGTGTACAGCTCCTCCTCAGAATGTTAGAAGATCAACTAAAGGTTCTAGACCTCCTATTTGGCACAAGGACCATGTAACCAGAGCAGATTCTGCCAGTTGCTTGTACTCTATTGGTACAGTCATAGACTACATTGGTCTATCAGCCAAGTACCAAAGCTTTGTGTCCAAGTTTTTTGGGCCAACTAGTTACTCAGAAGCTGCTATAGATGAGAGATGGCTGCAAGCCATGAAAGCTGAGATGCAAGCCTTGGCGGACAATAAAACTTGGGAAATAGTGACACTTCTCAAGGGAAAGAAGGCAATAGGCTACAGATGGGTTTAAAAATATTAAGTACAAAGCAGATGGAGAGATTGAAAGATTGTAGGTCAAGCTGGTTGCAAAGGGCTATAGTCAATCAGAGGGCTAGATTACCTAGAAAGCTTCTCACCAGTGGTCAAAATGGCCACTGTCGAGCAGTCATTTCAATTGTTGGAGCTAAGCAATGGAAGTTATACCAACTGGGTGTTTACAATGCCTTTATGCAAAGGAACTTTTATGAAGAAGTGTACATGACTGTCCTAGAAAGTTTCTGTGACAAGGATGGCAACAATGGACAGGTTTCAGGCTATTGAAAAGTAAACTTTCGGGCACTGGAATATCAAGCTTACTACAAACTTGACATCAATTGATTTTCACCAGAGCACAAGAGACTATTCTTTGTTCACAGAGAGGGAGGGTGATAAAACTTCCATAGTTTTGGTGCAACAACAACAACAACAACATACCCAGTGAAATCCCACAAGTGGGGTCTGGGGAGGGTAGGAGGGTAGAATGTACGCAGACCTTACCACTACCTCATAGAAGTAGAGAGGTTGTTTCCTGGGAACTCTCATCTCAAAACCCATAAGCAGAAAGAACTAGATACGACAAAAAGGAAAGGGAAGAGAACAGAAAGAGCGACTAATTATGAATAGCACATGGCAGTATGTGAATATGATAAAACTAATATGAGAACACATGATAAAAAACACGTCCTCCACCTAACCCTACTATACCCCAAGGCAATGCATCCACCTAACCCTACCAATTAGAATAATACTCTAATTCGCGACCTCCACTCATTTCTATCTAAGGTCATGTCCTCAGTGAGATCAAGTTCCGCCATATCATGTCCGATCACCTCCCCCCAGTACTTCTTCGGTCTACCTCTACCCCTCCATGTAACTCCTAACAGGAGCATCGGCACTCCTTCTCTACACATGTCCAAACCATCGCAGTCTCACTTCCCTCATCTTATCCGCCACAGGAGCCACCATAGTTTTGGTGCATGTAGATGATTTGTTACTGACAAGGAATGATCATGCCATGACTCAGGATACTAAGGGAGCTTTACAAACAGCTTTCGAGCAAGGATCTAGGAGAGCTCAGATATTTCTTGGCATCAAATTTGCCAGAAGCAAGTATGGGATATTGATGCACCAAAGAAAATATGATTTGAAGTTAGTGGCAGACGTGGACCTTGCAGGTGCTAAACCTGTCACAACTCCTACGGCACAAAATCGAAAATTCACAACTGCTGAGTTTGATCAGCACATATCCCCAACTCATGAGGATCAGTACTAGGGAGATCCTGGTAGTTACAACAGATTGATTGGAAGGCTACTCTATCTTACTACAACCAGAGCAGACACTGCATTTGTTGTGCAAAAAATCTCAGCCAATTCATGCATTCTCCTAAGAGGTCACATATGGAAGCAACCTTGAGACTAGCAGGATATGCGAAGCAAGCACGAGGATTCTGAATATTGATGTCAGTAACTGGTGATGATCACTTGAAAGTGTATTGTGATGCTGATTGAGGAGCTTGTATCAACAGTAGCAGGTTTAATGGTTTATTACTTATCTAGTGCAGTAGGGGTTTTCCCCCATTTCTTGGAAGTCCAACAAGCAAGCCACTGTTTCCAGAAATTCAGCAGAAGCCAAGTACAGGGCAATGGCATCTTCAGTTGCAGAAATAGTATGGCTGACTGGATTGTTTCGGGAGCTTTGTGTGGAGATCAAAGTTCATGTTTCTTTATTTTCTGATAGTAACTCAGCATTACGAATAGCTGAAAATCCTGTCTTTTACAAGAGGACTAAGCATATAGACATAGACTGCCATTTCACTTGGGAGAAAATTCACAAGGGCCTAGTTATACTGCCTACTCTCCTTCAGCAGATCACATGCAGATTTGTTCACTAAGGGTCTTGGCAGCGCTTCACATGTTTATCTGATGCCCAAGCTGTATATTCATAGCTCCTAGCTTGAGAGGGTGTGTGAAGGAGCTTAGCAACAGTTTTGATGTAACTTGCGGTACAATCACAACCAGCAACTTCCATTAATTCGTTGGTTTCGTTGGTTAGTGGTTAGGGAGCTGATTATTTCATAACTGTAACTAGTTGTAAGGCTGATATGCAAATTTGTTAGCAATTTGCAGATAGTCGGGTAGAAGGTCTTAGCTGCCATGAGCGTCAATATGTATATATGCAGCAGTCTGCATTTAGTTAGGATTACTGCAAAGATATTTTCACAAACAATGTGTTCTCTCTTTCTCCTTATGGCATTCATCTCCTTCTTCTGGCAATAGCTGTTAGTTCCAGAGATTCAATTACTTCACAGGTTCTATGTCATTTCTTAAAGAGCTACAACAGTTGTATTTCTAGGTAGATAGTTCTTTTTCATGAGTAAAAGTTCCAGATTTTTTCTTTTTCTATAAGATTACATAAATGTCACTTAAATGTAGATTAGTAGATCGAAAGACATCCTAGCAATCATAATAAAGGGATTAAATGGAGATTATGAAAAGGAGGATACACACTGTTGAGAAAGGGGTCACTATAACCACCTTTTCCTACTCTTTCCATTCCAATTTATACAACAGTTGTCCAATTTGCAAAATTATACAAGCAAAGACGTACAGTGAATCGCAATAAATCGACTAGACATGAGATCACAATATACTCACAAAATGGTACCGCAAACTCTAACCCAAAAATGGGAGTGTCTAAACCACTTCTCATAGTACTTGCTCTAATCCAACTTATGTCACACTCTTACATTTCAGAAATTTAAGAAGACTGATACTACATGGAATGAAAGACTTTAATATAAATCATAATAAAAAGGACTCAACACTGAATCATAAGTCATAACATGGTAACGCCTTTATAAGGAAACTATACCATTGTGCTATCAAAAAGAGAATACATGCTATCGAGAAAAGAACCATCTGTCATAGTACTCCTTCCATTCTTAGATCTTTTACAACATAATGCATACATCAAATTAGCATCTAAACTCACTATAGATCAAACACAGTGAAGAAAAACAATAAATAAGAGGCATACGAGAAGGTTCATGTATTGATCGACGTCGAATGTGGTGGTGTTGATGGTGTCCAATGTAGCGAATCTGGAAGAAGTACTGGGAGACTTTGAAGGAGAACTGGGATCAGGAGAATAGAAGCTTGATAACAGATCTCTCATTCTCTTAGCTTTGTCGTCCATCGGCACATCATCCACACCCATTTTTGTTTCGAATGATTCAAAATTTGACAGTGAAATCTTTCAAAAACAATGTCAGTGTTCTTCGTCTGCCAATTGTGATTTACGATTTAGAACTCCCAATTGGAAATGTGAATTGCCGCTGAATTTGATAATTTCTGATTTCCTAATTCATCACCCCTTAAATTTATAGTTTTAGAGTATTTTGGATGGCTGTTCACTTATTTTTGTTATTTAGCATTATAAATAAATGATTATAAATGTTTTTTTTAAATAGATCTAATTTAAAATTATTTATGTTTAATAGATCTAATACAAATTATTTATTAATAAACTCATGGTCCAAACTATTTACCTTTCTTACTCCACTTGCCCCTTTTTATTTCCTGATGTCATGCTGACCAAACTATTTACCTTTCTTACTCCACTTGCCCCTTTTTATTTCCTGATGTCATGCTGACGTCAGCATAAATATTATGAAATATACTCCGACAATATATATAACATATCGATATCATATAAAATGAATTTAATCATCTATGATATTCTGGTGGTATACTGATACTCAATTGGTATCATATAAGATTATGTTTTTTTTAAAGAAATAAATAGGAAACAAATAAAAAATTATTAAGTTCTAATTTAATAGAAAATATATTCGTTATGATACTCCATCGGTATATTTATATACTTATCAGTTTCAGTATATTATTATTATATTATTTTTTAATAACAAAATTATTAAACTCTGAAGTAGTAAAGAATATATTCGTTGTAATACTCCATCGGTATATTTATATCATATCGATATCATGTAGGACTAGAAAATTATTAAAGCTACAAAATTATTTATTAAATTCTAAATAAATAGAAAATATATTCTTCGGATACTCCATCAGTATCTTTGATACTCTATCGGTATCATATAATTTTGAGCTTTTCTTTTAATAAATAAAATAATTAAGAGAAAATTATTGAAGTTGCAAACATATTTATTAAATTCTAAATTAGTGAAAAATATATTATTAGTGATACTCAATCGAGTATATTGATACCATATTGGTATCATATAAAACTACGGTTAATATTAGAGGAGTAAATTTTAATAGTATGGGGGCATAAAACTTAAAAGGATATATGGATGTAAATATATATATATTTTTGATTTCCCAACCGGTGTCCGGAGCCCATAGAGCCCCGACTAAATCTGGATCGCACATTGCAGGGCCCATTTAGGGGTGACGCTCCCAACAGAATTTTTTTCACTCCCAGGATTCGAACTCGAGACCTCTGGTTAAGGGTGAAACATTCTTACCCGTGCATCACAACTCATGTTGGTTATGGATGTAAATAGTTTGCTTTAAAAGGTTAATTTTTCCTTTTTTAACTTTATTCAAACACTTCAAAACTATTTAAAAGTTGGACACTTACAAGCATAACCTTTATATATATATATATATACACATAATGACATGGCATTCTAAAAATACTGAAAATTACATCTATTTTTAGCACATTCGGTCAAATTCCATTGGATAACGCAAAGTCTAGGAAACTTAAAAATGTTGTTTCAACAATTTCGCCTTTTGGTAACCTCTATATTCTCTTGTTGTCCTCTTTGAGTTTTAGCATCTACTTATACAGTTTCTCTTTGTTCTTTGCATAAAAAGGCACTTCAAATCTTTTATTCTTCACTAATCTAGGTTTGAAAATTGAATTAATCGATAAAAAGTTTAATGAAGGACCCAAAGCAATTTGCAGCACATCAGGAAGGTATCTAATTTTTTCATTTTATTCTTTTTGTTTACATAGTAAAATCAATTCTGAAATTTGGATATGTCACATTGGATTTAATTTAGTTTATATCTATTATAAAATAGCTCTTCTTGGTTTTCCATTAATTCAGGAATTTGAATTTTGAATTGACAGTTTAAAAAAATTCAATCGCATTTTATTTATGATTCGTGAAATTATTGCGATCTTGAATATTAATACGATTTTCTACTCAACCTAACTTTAATTGGTGTCTTTCCTATTAATATTAGGATTTTCAATACTTTGTGAAATGCGTACTCAGTATATATGTATTTCTTGCGACTATGTATTGACATCTTAGTGTCACGACCCAAACTTAGGGCCTAGATGTGATACGGCGAATAGAAAGCCCGAAGGCAACCCAAATAAGCCTCTTAGCCTATTGTTTGCACATCCTTGATTTCGTGGAATATAAAACAAACATTCAACTATTAATTCTAGGGGAATAAGGGGCTTATGACTCATGCTATGGGGATATATAGGGGAAAAAGATTTGCATGAATCACATGACAAGCAAGTACTAAGGGAAGGGTAAGTAGGACTCAAACTATGGGGGAATAGGGACTTAGAACTTTCATCACTATCAATAGCGCCAAATAGTATCACATAAGAGATATGGTCTAAGGGATAAGTTTCCATGAAATCTCAACGTCAATCATTAGAATCAAGAAATTTGATAAAAATAGTTTCGTGGCTCCATGGGTGAAAGGATCCATGGATGAAGACCCGCATACCTTAATCTTATTATAGGTACACAGCGTAGTATCCAACAACACCTCTAAGCATGAATAGGACGGGTGCCAAGACATGTTCGAGGCTCACCCTCAAACTAGAAAATAAAGTGGAATAAAGTCTCAACATAAACAAGATAGAAACTGGATATCGTCCCCGAACTAGAGGACTCATCAACTCTCTTCTTTCAATGATCCAAAGCTAACCACGTGGAGGATATCGATGAGAGTCGGTCCTTGTATGATTAAATCATACAGGCATAGAAGTATGCGTCAATACTTGGAATGTACTGGTATGCAGGTATGCAATGCATGACATGGAAATAAATAATGAAATGATTCATGCTAAGTCTTGTGCTAAAAAAAATGATGCATTTACAAAAGCATCAATAAGCCGTAATCCAACTAATATTATTTAAACATAAAGGACAACTTTAGAAAGAACATAGTAGGATGCATAGATGAACATAATTGAGAATAAGCAAATTATATAAACTTGAAATATACATATGTGTGATTACTTAGACATTTTACTCTCACCATAGAACATGGAATAATGCACGTGAGAAATAAAGAACTTACCCTTACTTGAATGCATGCTAAGTCAAATAAACTTAAATTAATGAGAAATACACGATGTCGCACATAATTAAAGTATTAATATTCTTGGGTGAACAATACATCAGTTTACATAAAAACTATTTTATTATGCAAGGAACATTGGTAATCATAATCGAGACCACCTTACACACTTATAGACATCATCATGTACCTTTAGGGGAAAATACCATTTGAACTTGTGAAATAATGAATCATAGGAGCTTTAAATCACCTTTGGACATAACAATGAAGAACTATCATAATCATCATAAGAGAATATCTTGGGGACATGAGGGGAACCTGAGCATATATAAAAGAAAATCACATATCAAGAGTGACATATACCATAAAGCTTTGGGGAGTTCATAAAATATAGTGAGAGAGACCATAATCGACATAAACCATGTGAGCTAATCCATGGAGTCTCAATTTTTTCCTACACTGGAAGAAAGGGGGAAGTCACTTAGAAAGGTGAACCTCCTAGTGCCTAAGTGGATCCACTAAGCCTTATGTGAACCAGGTACTCGCCTCTAGTTCTTGGACTCGGGTACTCGCCTCAAGCCCAGACTTAGGTACTCATCTCAAGCATTCATATTTAGGGTACTTGCCTTTTAGGATTTGGGTAATCGCCTCTAATACCTTTACCTACGGTGGCACATAGTTTTAGGACTTGGGTAATCACCTCTAGTCCACTCAGTGCTAGGTAGTCTCTCACAAGAGTAGGAAAATCATAGGTCATAGTATCATATCATAAAATCATTCCAAGTCATCTAAGAGGGCTACTTTTCTAATTCCCAATCCATTGATATCATAAAGTCAAAGTCATAACTCCTTAACCATACCTTAGGTGGGATAATACTTTCATCCATTAAATAGATGGGAGATCCTCTACCATCAACATTCATTCATAAGAAACTTTTCATAAGTCAATAATAAACATAGAATGTCTCATAAGCTTTCATTTCTCATTATTTAGACATCATACTTCAAGGCATATAGTCATCAATTTAAATCATTCTTAAATAACTCATCATAATCGTACATATCATCTTTCAAAAACATGGACATAGAAACATGGAATTCATCTCATACAATCCTCAACTTCATAGTATCTCATGGTATCACAACATTTATAGCTTTAAATATCATAAACTAGCCCATCAAACTATCACATCATAATATTAAATGAAGGGCTTTATATCATTCGTAACATTTATAATATTCTCACAAACTCATAACATGCTTAATTTCCCTTCAACATTAACAACATTCATAAATCATGTGTCTTACCATAAAACCTTCATCACATAAGAGATTTTCCATATAACTTAGTCCAAACCCCACCTTAAAGGCTTTATCACATAAGAGATTTTCCATATAACTTAGTCCAAACATGGTGGGTATATGTATTTAAGCTTAAAATCATAAAATTCAAGAGTAAGGAATATGAGAAGGGCAACTTAAAAGTCATTTAAGAAGTCATTCAAACAACCCAACAACATATTTGAAAAAACCCAATTCGAGTGTCATGAAAACCATTCAAAAATTCATAATATTTTCAAGTCTTTCAAGATTTCATAGTTTACAAAGCTTTAATGAAATAAGCATATCATAATCTCAATCATTAGTAGGAGCCTATGCATCAATAAATCATGAATCAACAAATTTCCAACATTTTTCATGTAATGGAGTGATAAAAGAAAATACCCATAAAGAATTAGTCATTAGAATCAAGAAATTTGATAAAAATAGTTTCGTGGCTCCATGGGTGAAAGGATCCATGGATGAAGACCCGCATACCTTAATCTTGGAGTTTTCTTGAAGAAGTACTTGAGGAAAACTTGAGGGTTGAATTGGGTTCTTGAAATCCAAACAAGTTTTTGAGATTCTTGAATTTTAATGGGATAGTTGATGATATTTTGGAGAGGATTTTGAGAGATTTTTGAGAGCTTTTGGTATGAAAAATGGCTACGGAATAAGGGTTTTCCTTCTATATAGGCAATAGGGTTATTACCCAATTGCCCTCATGTGAAAAGTAAGTTTTTTTTGGAATTTTTGAACTAGGCCACGACACGTCCGCGTCGAGCCTAGTCGCACATAACTATTGTTTTGTGAAATTTCATCGAAAAAATTATTTGTTTGGCACTGACAAAATATACCTTGGTCGCAGACAACTACTGTTTTTGCGAAGTTTCACAAAAAAATATTTTTCTTGGCACGGGCAAAGTATAGCTTGTAGGTAATCATTTTCCCACACAATATTTCCCTCTAAACAAGAATATGAAATCAGATTTGCAAAATTCTGCATAAATTTTGAGATATTAAAAAGATGTATCATAGGGTCTTTCTAAGCTACATTGAGGGGTTTTACACTTAGATTTGTTGTATGTTATACCAAAATCTATTCTCCAAAAATATTCTTTAATAAGTCTTTTTTCTTTAGTTATGGATGAGCTGACACAATCTATTCAAGAGGAGGTCCCTTGGTGTACTCTATTCGCGGATAATATAGTACTGATTGATGAGATTCGGGATAAAGTTAATGATGGATTGGAGATTTGGAGAAATACTTTGGAATCTAAAGGGTTCAAATTGAGCAGGACTAAAACTGAATATTTAGAGTGCAAATTCAATGTTGCAAGGGATGAAACAGACATTTAAGTGAAACTTACCACTCAATCTATTCCAAGAGAGAAAGTTTTAAGTATCTTGGGTCTATCATCCAAGGTAGTGGTGATATTGATGATGATGTCACCCATCGTATTGGGGCAGCATGGATGAAGTGGAAACTTTCCTCTCGAGTATTGTGTAATAATAAGATACCACTTAAGCTTAAAGGTAAGTTTTACAAGATGGTGGTTAGGCCATTGTTATTATATGGAGTGGAGTGTCAGCGAGTCAAAAACTCACATATCCAGAAAGCGCAAGTTGCAGAGATGAGGATACTGAGATGGATATGTGGACATACCAGGAGTGATAAGATTAGAAATGAGACCGTTCGGGAGAAGTTAGGGGGTGACCTCTGTGACAGACAAGATGAGAGAAGCAAGACTTTGATCATTTGGGCATGTGCAGAGAAGATATGTCGACACTCCTGTTAGGATGTGTGAAAGGTTAGACTTAGGAGTTATGCGGAGAGGCAAACGCAGACTGAAAAAATATTAGGGGAGGTGAGTAGACAGGATATAATGTAACTCCATATCACTGAGGACATGACCTTAGATAGAAATGAGTGAAGATTACACATTACGATGAAACGTTAATAGGTTGGTAGAGATAGGACGATGTCTAGCCCTGTGGTATAGTAGGTTAGTAGGTTTAGTCGTGTACTGGAGTCTTTATATCTTATGTTGATTATTGTATGTCCCATATTCATTTCTTTTATTGTATTTATATATTATCATTTGCTTTTCATTTTAGTCATTTCTCTTTCATATCTAGTATTTTCTGCTTTTGGGGCCTGATATTTTTGAGCTGAGGGTC
>DF358202.1:0-16327 GCA_000787875.1 Solanum virginianum
CAATTTTATTTTTTATATCATGTAAATATGAACCCATAAATAAATAAAATTTAAAAAATGGATATGACAAAAAAATTATTTTATATTATGTAAATATGAACCAAAAAAAGTTGAAAGTTAATTTATTTAAATAAATTTATTAGTACAAAACTACAAATATAAAACATAACATCAAGAAAACAAAAAAAAATTAAAAGAATTTGAGGGGATTGAGGGATAGTTTGATCATTTAGGGGACTTATCCAAGGATTGTTAAACCTTGGATCAGCTATTTCTCCGTTTTCTAGTGATAAAATGATACCATAAATGAAATATAACTAATTCATAAATTAAATCAAATAAAATAACTAAACAATGACTTAGTTAAATTATCCAAGAACTATTTTTAATCCACGGACTATTTTATCTAATACATCTTGTCAAACATGCCTGAAGTACTAATAAAGTTTTGTTGCTATCAGATAATTATGACAAAATTATCTTTTTTTAAATCTTGAACTTGAATTACACAAACGTTTTTGCTTTCAATGTAAAATTTAATTGATTCAAATCAATAAAAGACGTTTAATTTAAAGAATAAGAGTTGATTTTCCTTACAGACAAACATATTAAAACATGTGTGTCACTAATGGAAAGTTCACCACATATACATGCTAGATGAAGAATGATTAGTTAAATATTTTTTATTAAAAATATATATGATTTTACAAATAAAATTTTAAAATATAATACATATACATAAATTTTATTATTATTTTATAAAATTATAAAAATATTATTTTCGATAAATCGTGTTAAGTTAGACGAGATTGCTCAGGGGACAATAACATGAGTAGACAGCAAATGTGAAATGGCAGGGTATCTGGCTAGTAGGAAATATGACAAATATTGTAATCATAGCGCACACCTACTTGTCAGTAATGTTACCATTATATTTCATAATATATTTTCTAACATTAATTTCGACTTTAAATACACGTGTTTTTTATATTTTTTTCAAACTTTTAGTAAGAATTTTCGATAAAAATTAAGAATTAGTGTTTTGTCATATAATTTGACATTACTTGACAGACGTTCCAAGTTCTCAAGTTCTAGAAAGAACTAGAATTTGAACCAAATTTAATATTTTAGAATTTTTAAAAATTTAAAAATTATTCCAAACTTTTTTATTTTATTAAAATGCCCGTCTTTTATAGTTTTAAATTAAATTTCAATCTTAGTTTAATTTGTTATACAAAATTTATGTCATTATATACATATTTTATACTCCTTTCGTTGTATTTCATGTGACACCTTTTGACTTGACACAGTGTTTAAGAAAAAAATAAAAACTTTTGAGACTTGTAGTTAAAATAATTCTTGGATATTTTGAGGTTGAAAATCATTTCATTAAAGGTAAAAAGAGATATTTTAAAATTAAATTATTTTCAATTAAAGTAAGATAACATTATTTGTAAACAGAATAAAAAGAAAATTGTGCCACATAATATAGGACAAAGGTAGTATAAAGTTTTATTCGAACTTGGTCTCCGAAGTCACTTTCACTTATAAGTAAAAATAATAATTTCCGTGTATAAATCAAAGGTATTTTCCTTTTGTTTTCTTCCACTTTTATCAAATTCATAATAGTTGTGTTGATTGTGATAACTTTTTATGGAACATATTTATTACAAAATTATAACTATTTTTAAAACTTATGCATATAAATCATATTTTTAAAAAAAAAATATTTCTCTCAAAATTTATGATCAAATTCATAGTGAAACTTTACCAGAAACACCTAAAAGTAACTTGCTAAACAAATCTTGATACATTAAATTCTCATTAGGTGCAAAATTCAAAAGAAGTCCAATAACAAAAATATATAATGCAACCTTACTCTACAAATGATGCAAATAAAGAATATGAAAGCAACTTTGATGGATTTTCTAGTGAAGGAATTCAAAAGAGGGAATAATAATTGTTACCAAAATATTTGGTGGATAATTAAAGAGTGAGGTGGTTGAGTTAAAAACATTTAAATTTGTGGGCTATGTTTGTTGGTATAGGTTTGTTGGATGGTAGGAATTAATTAGGTAATTAAACAACACTTTTCATCTGACTTTGACCTCCCCCATTCTTCATTCCCTCAAGATTACCATCTATTTTTACTTACTACTAATTTAAAAATAATTAAAATTTAATTATAAATAGATGGTACCTACTTTTAACTCAAATTATTTTTGAACGCATCGATTAACTTATCTATTTATTTACTTAATTTATTATGACACTCTGAAATTATGTTATAAGGAATCATTTGGTTGAAAGTAAGTTATTTTGAGATTAACTATTTTAGAATAAGTTATTTGAGGAAAGTTATCCCACTGTGTGGATAAAATATCTTATCCCATATGCATAGCTAAAGTATAAATGATGAGTTAAATAATTTCATTATTATCCAATATTTCCAATCAAATATAGAATAAAATAAATTTATGTTTTATTTCTAAAATTATTATACACTATACCGCATATTAACCAACTCCTATAACATCACTACAAAAATTGAGAATTAAATAATTAACTTTATTTTATGTATAATTAAGTATAATTCATATAGTAAAAATTATATTATATTTTTTAAATACATTATTTATGTATTGTATAATCAATATATATTTACTCATCATTTTATACTTTATACAAATTTTAACTATTTTTTATAAAAGTAAAACTAAAACTAAAAACATGACTATATTTATGCTAAATTTATTATTTTATTACATGCATTTTAAAATTAAATATTTAAATATATTGATCCCTATTTCTCACATAAACGAATATAGATATTTTATACGACAATAACAACATTGAAATCACATAAGTGGGGTCTGGATAGGATAGAATGTACGCAGACCTTATCACTACCGAAGTAGAGAGGCTATTTCCTGGAAATCCTCAATATAAATATTTTATATCAATCTCTATTGCTCACATAAATGAATACAAATTTTCAATAGTACCACTTTTTTTTTTCGATTAACTTGAATGTTCATTTTACTTTATGATAAAATGTGCCTATATAAAACATACATCTTATACTAAATAAGTGTGTTAAATTAAATATCAAATTTATTTATGATGTAATATATACAATCTATGAAAATAAAATTTTATCAAAATTTTGTTTAATTGGCATAAGATTATATTCTTCTATTATCGATACATTACATCGAAAACGAGCCGATCATATAAATTTAAGTAAATAACACTAAAATCTGACAGTACTTGGACCCCAACAGCTGAGATCTATAACTTTATTCAACGTCTCTTCAGTTTTCCTCAATTTCTCGCCGGGGAAGACCGCCGGAGAAGAAGCTGCCGGAGCCGCCGACGAGAATCTCCGAACCGAGGTACTATTAGAAGCAATTAAATTAGTTTTTGCATAGTGATGAATCGATCTCAAAGCATAATTCCATCTGGCAAATCCTTGATCCTTTAATGCTTCTACTGCTCCAATACTTGCTGCTACGATCCATGCCGATCCCTTTGCTGCTGCTGCATTCATTTTTTTTTGTTTTGAGAAAAATTAAAAATATATGAGTTTTTGTGGGTTAATTTGAGGACGAAATTAGAGGTTAATTGTGTGAGAGTATATATAATGGAGGAAATGGAAATGGGAATAGTGAAACTAGAGGCGGATTTGCCGATAGTTTTGGAAAGCATCCACAGTTTGCATAATCTAATTAATTAATTAAATGAGGAAACTAATTAGTGTGGTAATTGAGGATTAGTGTGGTAATTTAGAACAGTTTAATTAAAATGGTTTTTAAAAACCAGGGCAGCTTGGCACGTGGAAACATTTTCTTTTTTTCTTTTAAAGTCAGTTTCCTGGTTCAGTAAGCCCACGGATTTTGCACTCATGGGTTGTTTACTTGTTCAGTTGTTCGGTTCAAATTTTGAGAACTTTTTAATTTATGAATTTTAGATTATAGTAATTTTAAATATTATTTTCAATTAAATATCAATAGATAAATTAAGAAAAAAAATATAAATCAAGTAAAACGAGGAGGTAATGAAACAGTGATTAGATTTTCTAAAATAGTATTAGGAGCATGGTAAAATTAAATTCAATCGGTTCAATTCGTTCGGTCCATTTAAGTTGAGGCAAGTTATTGACTCGTCCATTGATTAGCTCAACTTATTTGTGTTTATATGTAATTCAAATTGATTAGAAATAAATTTTTTCAAGGTATTTTTAATTTGTTTAAAAAAGAATTTGATATGCTATATATGAACATAATAAAAAAAATTTTAATTAGGTATTGAAATATTATAAAATAATAAATAAATAAAAACTAGATTAGATTGAGTTGAGTCTTGTTTTGTTTTATAACTTATTTTGATCCAAACAAATTTTGATTGGGTTGGTCTTAACCCATTATAATCTGTCTAAATTTAACTCAACCGACTCAATTGTCATCACCAATTAAGAGTGATGAATTACACCCAATTCCTAAAAGATGTGGTTTATTGCTCAATGAAATAAGTTAACGATAGATGTCTTCAAAGTACCAGAAACACAAAATTATCTGTTGGGTTGAATAATCAGGGTATTTTGGTGCTCATGGAATCTTGTTCCTCAACGTAGTATTTTGATGGATACAGTTACACATCGCCCACTAATCATTTAGGGCACTAATAAGATCCAACTGTTTTTCTAAGTATGTGGCCCCAATTAAAATATGAGTTTAATTAGTCAATTTATTGATGAACAACAAAAATAATATCAAGACGAGTGAAGTTACTAAGTCTCCGTGCGCATCGACTCAATGAGCATTAGGATATACTTTCTCCGTCCAACGATAATTGTTTATCATTGACTTGGCACTAATTTTGTCAAATCATCATTCAAATATAGTAATACAATATCTTGAAAAATATAATAGAAAAATAACAATAAGAATAAATTAGGAATAAGTGTTACTAGGATTAATCGTTATTTGTATCTGATGTTATTATTATTCGTCTTATATGTGTTACTTTTATTTGCATTTATGTATTTCTACTATATATCTAGTATCTTCTAGATTTAGAGTCTAACATTTTTGAGACGAAGGTCTTCCGAAAATAACTTTTTTATCTCAATGAGGTAATAGTAAGATCTGTGTACATCTTATCCTCCCCAGACACCAGTTATAGGATTCTACTGGGTATGTTATTGTTATTGTTGTGTAAAATTATTACTTGATTTTATAAAGTGAACAAATATCGTAGGATATCTATTTTTAGTAGAGTGGACAAGTAAAGATAGACGGAAGAAGTATATTTTTCTTGAGAAATTTGAGAAGAGGTAGAGATAAGGGGACACAAACCTTTTTGGATCAGCAAACAATCATATAACTCATTGATAAATTGTTCCTTCAGAGAATTAAAAACATGATTGGGTGCAGCGTAGATGAAACATGAGAAAATGCTCAAATACTGAAATTCTCAAATATGTCATCAACGCTGCACTCAATGATGTTTCTAAACACTCTGTAATATTTCTGGGAAATCTTATTTCGCAGCCACACTTTCCACTTCCTTTTATCTTAGTCCAACCTGCTAATCTTTTTTATTAGTAGGACAATTGAAGTACGGTACATACGTTGGAATATTTGGAGTAGTACAGTTGAATATGAATATAGTCGTACTTCTAACTTCCGCTCTCTCTCAGATTGTACTCGACTCTACTACCTATTTGCAGTTATCCTTGAAGTTGTACTGGACAATTTGTACTGCTGCTACTGGAAATCCACTAATTTCTTCATTCAATCCACGTGTTTTACGAGCTAGAAAAACCATATCTTATTGTAGTTTGACAAGGTAAACAGCCCAACACAAAATGGCCAATGGCTATTCTGCATTTGTGTTTCTCCAGGACTATGGGGGGTTCCAAAATTTGGTGTGAAGCCTAAGGTGGAGACGTGTCAGTCATATCCCATCTAAGTGTTGTTAACATACAATATCGGTGCTGATTTTCTCTCTAGTAGTCTATGCTACAAAAAGTAGCTCTCAACCTAAAACAATTGATGTTTGAAAATATTTCTAAAATCTATAGGAACTGTGGTTGGTATTTAAACTGAACAATCAATAAAACCACGACCATTTAAAATTAAAAAACAAAACAGGAAAAAGTAAACAGAGGAGGTAAAAAAAAAATGAATCTATTAATACAGTACAACACAATGATCTCTACATGTATGGAGGAAAAATCTTTCAAAATTCAGGTCCTAAAGAAGTTTGTCTAAGATCCAATGCATGTTATGAGAGACATTTGTTTTATGTATTCAACCTGTTTAACAAATGGCAATTGCAAGCCGACTCCAGGAGTTGCTTGGTCCTGCATGCATATCCCAACATTTAATCCTGCTCCGAGATCTCCATTGCTCAACTCTCCAGTCTTTCAAAAAAGTAGAGGTATCCCATGTCCATAGGAGGATTTTTTGAGACCCCAACTTTTTCATCATTGAAAATCACCCACCGACCGTCTTTGTAAATATGAGCGACATAATGGCCACAGTGGGTAGATGTGCCGATGTGGCTCACAAATCCAAGGAGCTTGTATCCTGTTTATTATCCAAGAAACACTTGGTCAGACCCAAGTGGCATGAAATAATACAAGTAGTAAACCCAAATCTCACTATCAAGGATTGTTATTTTGCATGGGATGAAATACATGATACAATTTAAGTATTCAGGCCCTTTAAAAGGGAGCCTCTATCATCCCAAGACCTTGGGTGGGTTAGTTCAAGTCCCATTAGTCCTCAGTGATTCAAACAAATAGAGACGAATTTTCTCTAAAAGATTTCAAATGTCAACACTGCAAAACCAAAGAAGCAGGACCCATAAATAGATTGACTTGTCCTGAAATTAATTTGCAGCCCTTGACAGGCAAATGGTTTTAACGAAAGCAACCTGTGCCCCCTTCAACCAAACAAAAATTCCTGTTTCCAGATGAGAAATTAGAAGTTCAGATCAACAAAAGCATATAAGGGCATCTATCTTGCCCATTTCCGACCACCAGAAAGTAAGAAACCGTGGTATGGAATTATGAAAGAATCCTCCAGTCAGACCAACCATTAGTCAGAGCGAGACACCTAGGCGCGAAAAGTTTGAAACCGTTGTTGCCCCTTGGAGGAGAAAGGGGGAAGAGGTAAAAAGAGAAAATAAATCACGACGAGGAAAAACAAACCTACTTCTAACCACACAAGTGGTAGTAAAGAATTTTGAAAGGAGACCCAGGAGGAAACTACGCTCAAGTATGAGTGACGGAAAAATTAGACTGTACATATAGCATTCCACTTCTAAAATCCATGACCAAGAAGATTAAGCCCATGAGAACGTGAATCTATATTGGAAGCATAACAAAAAGCTTCAGCAGAACTAGCACACCACTCTATATATAATCCTAAAACCAAGCTGATTTAGCAGGATCAGAAATATGGAGCTGAAGAAAAATATTACTGTAGTAATACACTAGAGAGGCTCTTTACCTATACCACTTAAAGAAAAGGCTAATGTCTTTTGCCTCAGATATTTGTTAAGAAAATATCATCAGATCAACATAAAACGACAGAGCTGTACCATCAACTAGTAGAATCAGAGGATAGGGAACTTACTTCCTCCTCCATCAGGCAACAAGGGATCTACTGCAGCTACACTACTAGTAGTAGCATCCATGTCTGATGCAGTATTAGCGCTAGGGTTGCTGAATATCCATTCAGTAGCTTTTTCAACATCACCTCCCTGTGAACAGATAGAAATAAGGAAAGGACAAACATAATGCTATCAGCAGTGAATAGCAAGCGAGGAAGCTAGCAGTAAATAGTGAACACCAGTAAAAGTAAGATATTTACCGATTCTTTCAGGGCCTTACGAGCAAGTTTATCTTCAAAACCAAAGGAAACCAGCGTATCAACTTTAGATTGATCAATGGCAGGATTTTGCACGTGTTCTGATATAGGAGCATCAATATCTAGGAAGAAAATATTCATCAATATACCCTGTATATTGGCAAGAAATATGGGTAACCCCCGCTTGAAAGGAAACATTAAAGACTACCTGGATCATTCATGTGATTAAGTAACCAATCCATTGCCGCCTCTACTCCACTGTTGGAGGTATTGATTGCAGCCTTCTGACAATGAAGTTGACTAAATCCCATTGAAACAAGTTGTGCAACAATATCATTGTCAGCCAGAAGTTTTGTTGACTGCTCACCATCTCCGGCAGCTGCTCATGGAAAAGTAATTAAAAGATAGCAGCAATTCAGTACTTGCAAAAACATAACCCAAAAGTTTCAAACCCTGAAGGAACTTGGCATACAAGTAGCACCTATAGCTAAAACTTCTGATGTTAATTTATGTGATGACCATACACCCACTAAAAAGCTGCTAAGACAATCATCCCCAAGCTTGCAGATTCCCCAGAATTGGAACCATTAGCTGGAGAGTGAGTAGCAACACTAATTACTCGCTTAATAAAAGCGACTATTGCTTAGACCAAGAATTAGATTAAATAGCGACTGGAATTCTATTTCATGAATTATGAATTTCTGAGGCATATATTGACAGTTAAAAAATGGATCTATGCATACACAATTTCATCCAGTCACTACTCCCATTCATATAGAAAAACTAGAACATAGCAAATATCACTTGCAAAATACTATAACATATTGAACGTCTTAAAGTTTACTGCATAACAAAAACAATTGACCAGAAAGTCAAAAGAAAAATTGAATAAGATGCCAAATCATTTTTACATGTATCATCAGACAGATAAGATAAATAAGGCCAAGCTAATTTTTTTAATTTATCTTTTTAAATTGTAGGCTAAGTGTGCTCAGTGTTACCTAAACAGACACAACATGATTAAGCCATTCACAGATTGGCTGAGAGAAAACAATGCAAGCTAAAGAGCAAATCTTATGATTCAGAAATAAAACACTTGAAATGTGCAGATAGAAACAATATCCTTGAATACAGACAAAATAGGAATCACAAACTACCCAAAAAAAAAAAAAAAAAAGCAAGGAGAATAAGACTCATACAAGTATCTCGCTCATATTGTGCGTCTTCCACGCCCAAAAGAAAATAAATGTTTTTTATGAGAAGGATCGCACGCAATTACATTTATTTCCAAAAAGGGTTTTGCCGCACTTTTTCTTCTCTCAGATTGCCAAGACTTCATGTCCTCATCATTCAAGTATAAGAGTGACAATGTTGATACTATGAAGTAAGAAAAATTCTTGAAAAAATTGAGTAGCTACAAAGGGGACACAAGGCAGAAAACAAGTTCTATGACAAACCAGATAGACATGCGTATAAATTGGGCAGAAATGGAAGAAATTCTCTGCAAGATCACTATGAATTTAGTAAAAGGCGAGGAGATTCATACCACTGTCAGGCAACAGCTCTTCTCCTGGTTGAATACCATTACTTCGCATGCTACTAATGTCAATCATTTCAGGGACATCTATGTAGACATCTAGAAGGACCATCACAGAAAAAAATTAGCAATTTAACAAGATAAACTACACTCATTAGAATTATATGGTAAAGAAAAAGCTACATACCAAGCTTCTTTGGCACCCAACCTTCCTCCATAACAAATTTCCGCATGTGCAAAACCAGATAATCAGGAAAAGAAGTCAAACCTGCAGTTCTATTTACAAATAAAATTAAATAAGATAAAAAGACCAGCCTCATCAGGTATGACGGTCAAGCAAATAGATAAAACTGACAGACACTAGCCATCCCCAGAGACGAGACAACCAACTGCGTAAGAAGTATCAAAGCTATTAAAACAAATAGCTAAAAGGACAAAGGTACTAGGCCCTACTAAAACAACAGATGAAATGCAGGTACTGTGTAAGAAGTATAGAAGCTAAAAAGACAAGGTACTAGGCCCTACTAAAACAACAGATGAAATGCAGGTAAACTAAAGTTGAGATGCCACAAGCAGAACAAGAGGAAATTTTGAAGTGACAACTCCATAGGGGAGAATAATAAGATTACTTGATTGCTGTTGTCCTAGCCATTAAAGCTGTGCTGTAGAAATCATGCACCTCCTCAGGAGCAGAAAAACAATCTAGGCAATCCTTCAATGACACTCTAGGGCGAACAACTTCATCAGCAGACCTGCAAAACCCAAAGATTTAGCCGAAGCACATCAAAGGCAAGCATGTATTAGTCACTCAAACTCACAGTTCTTTTCCTTCTGCAGCTCTCTCAGCCTTCAACTTTTGAAATTCTGCCAGCTCTTCTGGAATTTCATACAAAACAAAACATCAGAACATAGGCAATATTGAAACTGAATTACTTAGTAATATCAAGCTGTGCTGAAATTTTGTAATGAACAAAATATAAGAAAAAGGCAGGAAAAAAAGAATTAGATAAAACAGAAAACTCACTTTTATTTACAGCCTTCTCCAAAGGAATATTAAGTGAGAGAATATAATCATTCCTTCTGTTGTAAGTCACTTTGCCTGAGGAACATTGGAGGCGTTCTTCAATACCAAACTTGAAGCTCCTCGACGGATCCAAATCAGGTGTCCCAGAGTTTATCCGCTCAACTTGATCAATAAAATGAAGGAAGAACTCTAGCGCATCCTAGACATAAGTTGCTATAAATAAACCACAAGAATAGCAATAGCCATGGCGATGACAACAAACTAAAATAAACATGATTGCAAGACAGAAGAATGCACAACATTTCTGACTGCAATGGTGGCAGACAAAATTGAAAAGAAAATCCCAAGGGTTGATGTAAGGATCAACTTAACACTAAATCAGCTGGATGGAAAAAGAGCTCAAATGTCCTGTACGGTGTGAAAGCAGTACCAAGAAATTGTCGGACTTCTTTTAGTAAGGAAGCATTATCATTCATCCTTTAATCTAATAATCTTAAATTAAAAGCAATCGTCTGGGAGTAGAGGATTCCAAGAATGTCAGTGTACCTGTTGTCGCATTGTTGAAAATTCAGGGTGACTAGCAGCTATTAATGACTTGAACATTCGAGGACGGATACCCTCCTGTTTCTGAAAAGTGATGAGAACAAGTACTTATAAGAAGAGGAAATGGATAGAAATGAAAAAGACATGCTATGAAAAGAGAAAAAAAGAACTCATATGAGTTGAGTGTTAAATTATGTCCCCAAGTAATGAGAAGCATTTCTTAATGCACGACAGGTTAAATAAAAACTCCTCAAAATTATTTTACAAAATATTTTACCATGTTGTCAATGAACCAGATACCGATAGGAGCGTGCATCGGTCGGTTCGGTTCGGTTTTGTACATTATTGGTTCGGTTTATCGGTTTTCGATTTTTAAATATGCTAAACCAATAAGAAACCAATAAAATAATTTTTATCGGTTTATCGGTTTTATGTCCTTAACGGTTCGATTTTCGGTTTACCCGATAAGAATGATAATGAGAATTTGCATTAATAAAAAGCAGATAAAGTACGAAAACTATATTTACAAACTTGCAAAAGTTGTAATTAGTTAATTACAAACTAAAATACTAAAGTGGACAACTAATCACTTAAGTAGCAATAACGTTTTTATCGGTTCGGTTTATTGGTCGGTTCGATTTTTGCACACCCCTAGATACCGGAACTTCTCTCTGTCTCTGTGCGCGCGCGCAGTGTTTGGGGTGGGGCGGGGTTGCAGCCAACTTCCACTTTTAAGGCGTTGTCATCAAATTCAAGGCAAAGTACATTTAATTACTACATGGACAAGTTTCTATAAAAATATTTTTATAAAATGCTTGGATCACTCTACACGTCCAGCATGAAAATGCAATCATAGGAGAAAGTTTACCTGTGAGCTAGCAGCATTAGCAGTCTTATCCTTCTGAATCACCAATAAATTAAATATAAGTCACAATTGGTTTTAAAAAAAAGTAAAAAATAAAAAAAAGAAGAAACAAAAAGGAACAAATTGCCTTCACACATACCTCCAGAACAGGCCCTGAATATTTACCAGAAAGCAAGCCATGCGCCAGCTTGGTTCTGCCAAAATATAGGTCAGCCATCAACAAGTTGAGCACATAAGCAAAATTCATAATAATAGCTGCTATAATGAAATATCTACCAAAAAGGCTCTGCTACAGATGTTTATACTAAACAAATATGCCACAATTCCAAAGTAGTTGCATTAGCTACTCAAGTCAACAACTAGGGATTAGTATGCATTTTTGGACCAGAAAATTCAGCTAACTGAAGAACTCTTATAACATAATAAGTATCGTACAGCCTGAATTGTAGTTACAGAGTATTGAACAAAACCTGTTAGATGCCCCTCCTGATAAAGACATTAAAAAGAAAAGAAAAAAAGAGAGAAAGAAGGTTGGGGGGTTGGTATCATTCATCAAGCAAATACGCTTTGCTGAATATGAATATCTTCTCAAAATTATTCATTACAAAACACTAATGGAGCAATTCAGTTTCAAAATGAATGAAGTGTGTACAGTGACTAGTTTCCTGTAACAATGAGAAACATAAGCGGAACTCAGTATCTAACATGCCATGTTTTGTTAAACAGAGTACTTTTGCTGCAGCAGAGTGCACAGCTAATGGAATAGCTTAGATGATAAGTAATGAAAATGGTTAACTGGTAAATGAACAATGAGAAATGAAAGCACAACTCAGTATCAAACATGCCATGTTTTATTGAACAGAATATTTTTGCTGTGGCAGAGTGCACAGCTATGGGAATAGATAGTTGGTAAGTAATGTAAACGGTAAACTGGTAAATGAAGAGATCCAAGTTACTCACAGCTGCATGTTAAGGTCTACAGTCGGATCAGCAGGAGCCATAGTAAAAGCTTCTTTCAGATGTTGATCCAAATAGTATCTGACAAGGATATCACCGTCAGATGGTGAGATGTAAAAAAGACAGAAATCTAAACCATTTCAACTTAAATGCCACGTTTCTTCAATTAATCAACATCAAATATATTTTCACAATTATATTATCTTACCTTGAACAGAAGGAACGTGTTGAGAACATAACCTGCATTGTAGCAGCCAAGTAGCAGCTGCAAGAACCGATATATGAGACCCGAGAATTTCATATGTTCCTTCACTCGAATGAAGGAGATGCTATGTTGCCTAAGCAGTAGTAATAAAAGGTCACTCGCACCTGTTACCAAGATTGACTAATCCAGTGTAACCAGGTCCAAAAAGTGGTTCAACATCCTCACCCGTCTCTTGAATCCGGTTCCAATCAAAATTAATATTTTGGTCTAGTTCTCTCTCAGCAGTTGTCATTTCAGTCTGGGAAAGCAAAAAGGATTAGTCATAATAGTAGGAAGAGAAGCATAATTGGTTTTCCACAAGAAATATTGAATAAGTGATCAATCACTTCAACTGACAATGATCACAAAGTAGTGTAACCCATTAAAGGGTTATTTGAGTTAAGTTTACATGGTATGAACTGCTGATAAGAGAAATCATAGAAAATTGAAGGAGCTCAAAAAAATCATCAATAGGCAAGAGAATGTCATTGTCATAGTTGGCATCTTGCTCAGATTTGGATGAGCAACTCCAGGTGAGAAGACTCAAAAATTGAGCTCACTTTGAGGCCCGACTATTATCCATAAGAAATATAGCAGAGTCAGGAATAAACATTAACATTTGGTTAGACTTTAGCCACGTGCATCAAGCATACTTCTTACAAGAGCAAATCTAAGTAAATATTCAATGTCATCTATGCAGCTGCTAACCTTTTGCAAGGATGAGAAGTCGATACCAAAATGTGCCAGATGCTGTGCTAAAAGTGGGTCTACAACACTATCATCCTCTGGGTAGGAGTAAACATCTGAGCTGCCAAAGTTTGCAACAATTAGTAATCATTCAAGAAAAAAGCAGTAATGAAACTTATAAACAAGGTGCTATCACCAATGTAGTAACTGGTGCAAAGTCCAATTACAGGACCACACTGCTTTTTTAAAAAAAAAATCAGTTCCTTTCATTTGTAAAGCTAATGCACCCATGGTGGGTGGCTGGGCCACATTCCATTACCAGGATCTCCAACTATACAATTCTGCAAGGCACTTGTACAGAGCAGGTCATACCAATTCCATGGTGATGAAGTTAGATATCCACTTAATACTTAAGATAGAAAAAGGTAGATCGTTCTTTAGATTCTTTCTTCCTTTTTTTTTTGTGCGTGTGTGTGGAGTGGGTGGGTGGATTGTCCACAATCTTCGGAACCTCCACCTTACACAAAAACTGGAAGTCCCTAAAATAAAGTCAAAACCAAACCACTTCCAGAATGACAATTTCAACAGCTCTGCAAGCTATTAAATTCAAACCCAATAACTAATACCTTCATTTGACTATAGGCTTAGAAAGATATGAATAAAGGCATTTTCATACTTGAGGAGCAACACAAGTCTTCAAAGCTCTCTTACTTTGAATCGCGACCGCAAGAAGGACTAATCTTTGTTGACCAAACAACCACAAAGTAACATCAATCACAAATCATGAACAAAGCAACTTTGCAGTTAAAACCATAGAAGTACTTGTAGATGAACGGGGAACACTCAAAAAGCAAAAGAAACAAGATAGGTGGATGTTGTTGTCGCGATCAACCAAAACAAAAAAGAAGAGTTACAACACAAATTCAGTCACCAAAAAAAAGAAAGTAAGAGTCAAGAAACAACTCTGGTCAACCAAAACAAAAAGAAGAGCTAAGCAGCAAGTCCAGTCAATCAAAACCTGGAGACAGCAGCATTTTTTAATTAAACATTTTCTGACATAAAGATTCAACTTATAAGATGGCATTACCTGCCCCCTCCAAATCAGCAGTTATGGTCCCAAGCTTTACAGCAAGTGGATAACCAGTTTCTCTGTAATGGTTAACAGCATGGTCATTACCACCAGTTCCATCCCAATTTTTCCTACCACATAGGATAGTTCCATCAGTTAGGTTCAGCCAAAGATTGTCCGTCTTATCACATTTTGCACATTTCCAGCCCGCAGGTGGAACAGCAACACCATTGTCCAGCTGTTGCAGATCCGTAGCATATTTACTGATAAGCTTCTTGTCAGCAGACCAGGAAGCAAGTTGCTCTTTTCTCTCAGCACCTTCAGCTAGCAAAATAGCATCAACAGCCAATCTAACCTGCAAATTTGTGATGAACATAAGCAATATTAAATGTTTCATTTTACTCTAAAAAAATTGAACCAGTGAAAGGATAATAAAAGAGTAAATTTACCTTCTCAGGCAATTCCACTGATGGGAAAGGAAGAGTGACATTATGAGGCAATATAACTATTTCATAAACTTCTTCGTACTGGGGTTCACTGCTGTCAAACCCTCCATCAAGACCTAGAAGGAGAAAGGCATAATCCGAGTCAATCTATCAACTAAGTTTCAATCCGAATTAGTAAGGATAGGCTTAACTCATCAAATGATAAACATCGAAAATGCAAATTTAAATGGCTCTTTATTATTCTTTTTTCTTTTTTGGCCTAGTTTTGGAAGCTTGTAGCTATACGAGATGTGAAATGTTTAAGTACCTATAGCCAAGAGAGTGGGTTTTTTGGTACGGTCTATCTTCAGCATCTGCCTTCTCTGTCTGTGTTATATGCAAATAAACTGGGTTCCCAGTCTTCTCATAGTTCCAACCAACATAATCCCCTCCAAAGGCAAGAAAAGTACTCATATCAACAAACAGCCCGCCATCAGATTTCTGGAAATATAGCAACGAAAATGTTAGCTATTGTAGCTAAATCAATAGCGACTGCTTCATAAGCGAAGATATATTTCCTAAATGAGCATTAGTGAACACAGATAGAAAAGATCAAACAAATAAGCAGCATCGGCATGGCATTTCATAGAGGCTATACAACAACAACTACTACTACTACTAATATGTCAATCCCAAACTAGCTGGGATTGGCCATATGAATCCTCCATATCTAATCCGCTCTATTTTGAGGCTATACAACAACAGCAAGTAATACTACTAATATGTCAATTCCAAACTAGCTGGGATGGTCATACGAATCCTCTATATCTATTCCGCTCTATTTTGAGTCTGTTCTACAACTTCATAGCCGCTTTAGCAAAACAAATCACTGACAGTGCTAATCAACCACAGGCTCTAATTAAATTGAAGTAAACAATATACCCTAGAAATAAACTCTTCACCTTGCGGAATCAATATGCACTGACCTTACAAAAATGGCACAAGGTTAAGAATTACAAGCTTGAAAACTGAGTCGAGGACGACTTCTATTTAGTACTAGTCATTAACTATGCGTATGAATCTTCTATATCTGATA
>DF358202.1:23352-39656 GCA_000787875.1 Solanum virginianum
TTTCAGATCGGTGAAAAATAATGCAGATAAAGAGTAATTTCACTGTTATTCATCACAACCCACCCCATCTAACTCTATTGAGATTGCAATCTCTATCGGGAAGGAATAAGTAATGGGTCGGGAATGGGGCATCGACCCTCTTAGATCTGAGCAAGTTAGTATCAATTCAGAAAAGAAAAGAGAATCTAATTAATAGACGCATTAAACAAAAATGAAGTTAACTTTGTTGACTAAAGGTACAAGTTGGAGTATTTCTTTTTAACAAAAAATGTGACAATCCTTACTCTTGAATACTAAAGTAACAATATGGTACAATAATAATTACAACAAACACAGTCTAATCATACAAGTAAAATATACCTAGTCGTAAACTGTAGTTAAAGATCCTTTGCTGGAATAAAATCATAACTTAACCCAATTAAAATAGCTCTCATTTTGATCGAGTTAAGTAGTAGTGCAGTACATATATGATTGGAATAAACTTTTTTTGTACATTTTAGCATATGTCTAAAACTCAAACAGCAATAGCTGTAGGAAGAAGTAGTTACTGATAGTGAAGTAGATCTAAAGGCAGCAGCATCAAAATTTTCTTTAATTTCTCATGGCGCCGTCCTGGGAATAGTACTGTATGTGTAGCTGTTTTTGACGAATGAAAAACTCACAGGGCATCTGCTTGAGGCAGCTTTCAAAACCTCATCATTTAACGGAAGAGAATCTGAGTCTCCACCCAACGGGACCACACACTACTCTATCCATGGTCCCCCTCTTTATGCTCTTCCGAATTTATATAACGCAGTTTGATTGAATGTGGATAAAATATTGATTAATCGAGTTTTCGCTTAATATGGATGGGCTGTATGAGAGCTTTCGCGGTGGATTTTGGAGCTCTCTCGGAAGGAAAATAGCTTGGGAAGTATTGAGATTGGTGCACATAACCCATATAAATGTACTTTGCGTTAAAGCATTTTTCATGATTAAAATTTTGATCTTTTTTTTAGAAAAATAAATACTAACTTATAAATGAAGAAAATAATTTCAGTGAAAAGTAAATTTCATATCATTTTATATTAACTACATCCTCCTCACTATTCAACACCACTCAATACTCCTAAAATCAATGGCGGGTCACTCTTTGACCAGGGGTTCATTCGAACCCTCTTAAAATTATATTATTTATGCATAGTTAAAATTACTTTTTATCTATATATAGGATATTTCAAACCTCGTTCGATTAATTCGTGTGCTTATTTTTTCAGATTATTTTTTTTTAAAATGAAGGCATGTATCTCATGTCCAAAAGAAATAGTACAGTACTTTTTAAAAAAAGTTTATAATATTCTTTATTGCAGTCTATTAATTAGCGTGACAAATTAAGAGGTTTTAAAATAAATAAGTTGTAATATATTGTACTTGAAGGTGGATAGGCATGCAGAACACAAAGGACAGACATATTTTGTTTTAATATTCCTTTGTTATAACATGAAGTTTAGTTGGCATTTTGGCATTTCCAATGAGGAACAAAGAATCAATGACAATCCCTATAACATAGCCTAATCTTACTCACAGTACACTATTTTTGCCTTTGCTTTTTTGTCCTCCTCTTTTTTAATAGTGTACCCACTACCCTACTCCTCACCCCACCCCACCCCACCCCCTACCCCTACCTCCACCCCACCAACTTATTAGTAATATTAATTTCTCATATTGTTAATAGAGTTTTCACATATCTAAATTATTTGATGAAAACATATCATATATTCTTTTCGTTTAAAAAAATGATTTTAGTCTATTTCAGAAAGAATGATATTTTTTTTTGACAACATTTTATTTTCAATTTTTCATATGACATGTTTAAGGCTATAAGATTAAAGGATATTTTGGTACATTTGACATAATTTTAATTTACAACTATAAAATCAAAAAGTCTTCTTTGTTTTCTTAAAACTTCATGTCAAGTCAAACTAGGTTATTATTTTTTAAATGGAGGGAGTAGAGTTAAGTTTGACTTGACACAATGTTTAAGAAAGAAATTTGAAATGTATGATTTAAAATAAACAATAGATATTTTTGTGACTATAAATCATTTCATTAAAGGTAAAATTGATATTTTAAAATTAAATTATTATTAAATATAAAAATATACTTTTTTTTCAAATTGACTAAAACGAAAAATGAATCATATAAAGTGGAACTGAGAGCCTATATATATATATATGCCTATCAACTTTTGAGTATGGTCATTAAAGGTCAAGGACAAAAAATGAAATTATTTCCTAGCGCCGGAGAAACCAACAAATTTATGAAATGTGTTATACTCTCTTTGTTTCAGATTAATTAAATTTTTGAGACTTTTTTTAATATTCAAAATAGTTGAATTGTTTAAAGTTCAAAAAGAATGTTTGAAACTTTTTCCATATTTGCGCTTTCACTTATTGAAGTTTTATATTTTGTATGAAATAAATTACATTACGTATTTATGATTTCACAAAGGACAATAATGAAAAGTATGGTGTAAATTTTATTTTTGAATGTTTTTTATGTGTGCATTATCTTACAAATTCAATTAATATAAGACAAATGAATAATAGAATAATATTTTCATTTTTCATTAGAAATATGTTTTTGATCACATTACAAATTACTAATGTTGTAAATGAATGAAAACACCATATATAATATATACATAGAGAACGTAAAATTTTATTTGTATCATCAAATATTATATCAAATCAATATATGCATGTTATGTATTTGAATACAGAGTTTATTTTTGCTTCATTATCACTTAACCATGTCGAATATATTAATTTAATATAAATATTCGGGATCGGATAAATTTTTTACCGCATTGATATAATACACAAATTGACGTGCAAGAAAAGAGAGTAGCTAGGGTCAATGTGTACACACACAAAAACACCTTTCTTATTGGTTGAGTATATATTTATTTACTCTTATTGAAAAAAAAATATTGAAGCTATGATTTGTTACTAATACAAGATAGATTTATTGGTGTTTTTTTCTTTCTAGGAGAACACACTTTTTGGGTGTATATATGCTATTTTTTGACCTTGAAAAAGAATATTTCTGCAATGATTTGTTACTAATTATGTAAAATAGACTAGCTAGGGGGACCTCAATATATATCCATAAAGTCTTTTTCTTAAACTGCATTTATTTTGATATATATATTTGTTCTCTACTGACAAAACACAATCATCTCTTTTGCTGTTTTAACAAAAGTAATGTGTGGAAAATTACGACTGTTTGTTTAGGTTCTTAACCACTTTTCCAATTAATTAATAAAGATAATTAGATTCATAATTAAATGTTTAGTAGATTTTTTAGTACATAAATATGGTATATGAGTAAAAGTTATAGAGCTTTCGTAAATTCATTAAAGAATTTTGGAACCTCATCTAGTTTTTCAAACTTCTAGAAAATGAAAAATGTTTATTTTAGAAAGTTGAGATGTTTGTCTAAATTTTTAGGAGAAAATAAGTACGTTTAAAATCGTAGTATATGTACCAGACGATGTTTCATAAACAAACGAAAAAATAAGATATATAGGATATTTCAAACCTCGTTCGATTAATTCGTGTGCTTATTTTTTCAGATTATTTTTTTTTAAAATAGCATCATTATAAAATGAAATATGACTATAGTTTAAGAATGGAGCAATGATGTTCTCAAAAACTTTAGAACTCTTTAATCATTTGAGGGACAAATTTTCTCTCAACAATTAAAAAGCTAATTAGTATTAAATAATAAACTAATGTATAGTATTCTATAAAAGAAATTGAATTTTGATTTGACTAGTTTTAAATTCGACTTTGTAGTTTTCTTTATAAGATTCTAATTTAACAAAAAAATAAAAAGAATCAGAGTTTCAAGAATCAAGTCTACCTAGTTTTGTGCAAAAGACATTTATTTTTGTAAGTGTAACATCATGTAATATCCCATATTAAATTTATCTTGTATAATCATTCATAAATATTTCCTTTTTAGTGGAAAAAAATTTAATAACGACACCAATAAACAACTAATAATTAAGAGGTGATCATATTCTAGAGTGTTTTTAAGAAATTAGAAACTATCTTAGAAATGTTAGCTCAAAGCGGTTTAATGTATGGGTTTCATTTAATAGAAGAGCTAAATATGTTTTGCATTAATTTAGAAATCACACTCAAAATGTACGGTAATAATTCATATCTTAAGATGAAAAAGGAAAAAAAATACATGAGAGATGCTCAACAATATCACTAGCAAAGTGAGTCATTACATAGCTTTGATTATGGAGTGACTCAACCCACAAGCGATATGGTCGCAACATCTCTCCTCTCCTGTGCTTTGTTAATAGGTAAGACATATTTATTTACATACTCAATATCTTTTCTGTGTTTTGCCAATATGAATTTTTTTCATATTAATATGAGTTGTTACAGTACACCTTACCACTATCTTATACAAATAAAAAAACTATTTGTGAAAGACTCAATATCTACATATATCTACCTCCTAAAGGATAAATAACCTATCTTTTATTATCTCCTGCAACAAATAAACATCATTAATTACTAGTAAGATTTATAATATATATTTGCTTAAAACTCAAATATAAGATACTTGAAACCACCAGAAATAACTGTTAATCTATACATTGTACTATATTTACTTTTCTAGTTCTGGTTAGAGTTAAAAAAGAAAAAAGTAAAAATAAAAATAAAAAATACTTCCTCCGTTTTAATTTATGTGGCTCTTTTTAAATTTTGAGATTCACACCAGTCTGGTTTTGCCATAGAATTTTCATATATTTTTTAGATATTCGGTAAGTACTATTACGTACGTAGTTTAGAAATAGATAAATTTCATTTCAAGAAATTTGAAGATTCCATGTACAAATTCTCAATTAAATTTAAATTGTTTGACTCTCGAAAAACGAAAAGTGCCATATAAATTGTAAGAAAGGGGAGTATCACATATTATGTGTGTATAAAAGACAATAAGATCACTAACAGATAAAAACACCATAGCTAGCTAGACCATGTTCTGTTGCATTTCTCATCTGTAGTTTCTCTGGTGATTTCTCTCTGCACCAGAAGCACTTTTCTTACTTCCTCCGCCACCCCCCCACCCCCACCAACTCACAGTATTTCAACTACTGTTTCATTGAAAATGGCTACTTCTCTTCAGTTTCTTTCAGATCATCATCATCAACCAGAAAATCATCAACCACAAGCGATGAACCAGACGGCGGCGGGACGTAGAAGGTCCAGTAAAAATGACCAGAAGAAGAAGAAACAACCACAGAGAGGTATGGGAGTGGAGCAACTCGAACGCCTCCGGGTACAAGAGCAGATCAAAAACAGTACCATCCATGTCGGTCATAATCAGTACTACGCTAACAGCAGTTTCCCCAATTTTACTCCGCTTTCATCGTTTACCGGCGGTGGAAGCGGTAGTAGTGCTAGTGCTGCTGCCGTACCTACTGCTGGTGCTAATCCTGGGATTTATAGTAATTCCATTTTGAGTTCTTCACCAGTACTTCAGTTCCCCAAATTGTGTGTGAACCCTAATGATTTTTTTATGCAACAAAACGTTGTTAATACTGGGATTATTGGATCTAGTAGTAAAAATCAAGTGATGATTCCTTCTCATGATCATCATCAGTTTCAATCTCAAATGGATCTCTATGGATTTGCTAGTTCTAAGCCCAGTACTGAGAAATCGAAGGAGCTGTATTCGGTGCCAAATTTGTTCAGCAGCAACAACTCATGTTTCTCCGATCGGTGCCGATCATGCAACAAAGTATATGAGGGATTGTTTACATTTAAAGTTTGATTTAATTTTTAATTCTGTAAATTTGTTCACATTTTCCTTCTCCGTACTCATCAGAAGAAACGCATGATCAATGGAGAGGAAATGAGCATTCATATGGAGAACATGAAGGAGGAATCTGCAACAAAGCCTTTGCTTCATCCATACTCTTTACCTAACCGTCTAGAAAAGGTGAAAACAAAAATGCAGCTAGATTACCCTAATTCTTTCCAATATTGTTATTTAATTCTTCGCTAAAAATTGAAAATTACTAAATGATTTGCAGGGCGTAGAGATTGTGGCAATCCACAGAAAGGGAAGTTCATCGGTATCATCGGAGGAAGGAACAGTTGTGATGGAGTATGACTTTTTTCCAGCAAAACATGGCAGCAAAAACAGTAACAATTACACTTGTTTCGCGAAAGAAGCAACGATGATGAGTGCTTATAATTCACCAGAATCTTCTTCAATTGCAGCAGCAGCAGCAACAACAGCGGGAAATATTAATGGTGAAGCTTCTTCTGTCACTTCAGTATCTTGGGCTGCAGATACTACTACTACTACACCTACCAGTTCTATTGATCTTTCACTGAAGCTTTCTTGTTAGTTTTTTTTTCTTTTTTATCATTTGAAAAAAAAAGGTACATGGTTTAATTTCTCTGAATTTTGTCTTTTCACAGTTATGTGAAAATTTATCTGATCAAAGACCCAAACATTACTTTATTTTTACTCTTTTGGTTTATCTGAATTAGCTAGTACTTGTTAATATCACTCCAAATGGAGCAATACATTTTCTGGGTTTTTATTGTATCTATATCTCTTTCTCTCTACTCTTGGGATTGTGTGTCAGTGAGATGTAGATGCTTCAGTTTTTTGTGTTTTTCTTTTCCAGATCTTATATTTACTGTTATATATTTTGCTTCCTTTTGGAGTTCATCATCAATTGTTTCAAATATCAAGTCTCAGTTTTTTTAACACGTATAGTTCCTTATTCAAAATTCAATTGTTTGGACTGTCGTCGCATTCTACTTACTTGACGGAGTCTATGAAGCTTTGCTTTTCTTGTTGTATGCGCCTTGGGTTGAAGGTTTTGAGAATTTATATGGATTTACCCCGCACCGCACCATTTGCCAAGCGAGTTAAATAAGTATATTTTTTTACTCTATTTCTTTTAATTGCGAAACTATGAGCTAATTTGGCAATTAAATCGCATAAATATACATTTTGGTTGTGTTTACAATTTTGCTGACGATTTTAGCTTATTAATTTGATCCAAATTTTGTATCTATGTTAAATATGAATTATATTTGTCTCAAGAAGTATGTCGGAAGTTTAATTAAGTAGGTAGCTGGTACTAAAATAGTCTTTTCGGTAAATGTTATTGTACTTGTAGAACCATTCGCCATTGATTCTTACTTGCAACTTTTCATCCTGCCATCTATAAGCTCTCTCATAGTCCAAAGCTAATTCAAACATATTTGCCTTTGACGAAAAGACCTAATAAGGCCTTGAGCCATAAATCCTAGTAGGTAAGGCTACGTAGTTTAAAAATTAAATTTCAAACTCATAAACTTTAAATTTTTATTTCACTTCTCATGTTCAATAAAATTAATTTAAATGCGAAAAATGATATGAAGATCACGATTATTATATATATAAATAACTCATCCAAAACCAACTTTTCTAGAATCTAAAATCTATAAACTCCTTCCTGTCTCTTAAGTCTTGATCTGTAAGCCTAAAGTTTCAAGGCCACAGCCTAGGCTATTTTACACAAAAATTAAACTTATTAACTATCTTTCAGTTGAAGTTCCCAGTGCAAGAACATATACTACTACAACAACATACTTGGTGGAATCCCACAAGCAGGATTTGGAGAGGGTAAAATGTATACAAACTTTACCACTACCTCATAGAAATAAAGAGACTGTTTTCGAACACCCTCGTCTCAAAAATTAAGCCCCATAAGTTTCGGTGCAGGTATAATCTACTAAAACCCTAACAAGCTATTACAGGATAGGGTTGGGTTGCGTGGGTGGAGGGGGGGTTGTCATTAATTAAGGGGGTATATGTAATTAATTTTTCCAAAGGAGTGAGTTTGTATATTTCCTTAAAAGGGGTAACCACTAGTTAAACCACAAAGGAATGCAATTTAAGAGTATCTGTTTGAGGAAGTCAAGCAATATACTGATCAGATACTTAAAAAAAAAAAACAAAAGAAAAAGTGCTTTATGGCAGTCTCTAATAAGTGAGTATGAAAAAAAAAAGGTCAATATGTATTAGTATCAATTATTTGTCATTTATAATATTATTTACCTAGTTTTTAAATATGTAAATTTTATATTTCTATTTACGAAAGTTAACTCTAGTATTTTCTGTTTTGGGGATGATATTTTTAAGATGAGTATTTTTCGAAAATAGTTTCTCTTTCGAAAACAATCTACGTATATTTTACCCTCCTCAAATCCTACTTATGGGATTTCACTGAATATATATATTGTTGTTATTATAATTTAGGAAATTTAAATCTAAAGATTTGAAAAATGCTACATAAATTAGGACAAACGAAAAAAAGACATGGTTTATGAGTGTGCAAAAAAGGAAGGGAAAAAAAGGCAGACCGTATATATGTATATCCATGAAAGTAGTATAATATGTATAGGTAGACTACTGCTGCATGCTAGTTGCTTTAATTTGTGGCTTTGCTGCTTTACTTTTTCTCTGCCCTCAAAGTACCCTTGTAAGTGTTAATATGCATTGTTTGTGTGTGAAAGAGACTCTTAGTAAGGCTTTAGGGTTACTAAAACATTAAGATATCTTTTTAATATTCCTTTATTTTAATCTATATAAATTAATCTGTTTTTGTTTCATAAGATCACTACCCAAGGTTATCATTTTCATTATATGGTTAAAGTAATAAAACACTTATATCATACTATTACTGTACTATTTGATTCACGCTTTAGTTTAACTCAACGAAGAAAACTCTTGAATTTTGATTAGTTATGGAAGAAGGTGTCCACAAAAACTTGAAAATTATGTATTGGTTCTATATATTTTTTTAATATATATTGATATTAATTAATGTCTCAAGAAGGATGTTTATGTTGTATTTTTCTTCTTTATTTACTTTTGTGTGTGTTTTCTTTCTATTGAAATTTTTTAGTTTAATTTTTTATGAATTTTTTATTGTCAATTTAGCCATTTGTGACATTATTGAAAGTTTAAGAACTACTAACTAAAATTTAAAATTTATATTTGGATGCTTAAATTAAAAAGAATTAATTCTAAACATTAAGATACACCCCTTATTTGGTGTGTCTTGTCATACTTTTGAAGATTTATATAGCATTCTATTACTCATTACACACCTATTTTCAAAGAATTTAAATAGTTATAAAAATTTACATGAAACACATGTGCAAATAAAGCTCGTATCCAGAAACTAGTAAAGACAAAAAATACTATACTTTTAAAGAAATTTAATTAGAGACATTTCTTGAAGTGTATACACTGGTTGACTATCTAAATTTTCACTTTTCATCTTGTTGAGGGGTTGATTTTTCACCTCATAATCCGCTTTCATTTTCCCCTCCCCTACTCCTAATTTTGTGGAAATAAAATTAAAATTAAATTTATATTGTGCGAGACTCATTTATAAAAAGCGTATACTCCCTAATAAGATTATTTTCATATCTAAAGTTCAACCCCGAAACGTTTGATCTATCCCATCATAGCTTTTATTAATGTTCTTTCTATAAGTTAATAGCATGAGCTTCACTTATATATATTGACCACGAAAGAATAAGGAAAGATAATAATGAAAATTATCTGTTATAATTAATTACCAATTAAAATACATTATGATATTCTTGAAGAAAAATATTTAAGAATATTGACTTGGCATAATAGAATTTTTTTTTTGAAAAAGAATCACCTCATCATCAAATAGTGACAACATAGGTTTGCGTACATTTTACCCTCCCAAGACCCAAATCCACTAGGTATGTTGTTGTTGATGTACAAAAGAAAAATACTTCGATTCTTTTAGACGAGAGTTTTTTGAAAACAGTCTATCTATCTCTATGAGATAGTAGTAAAGTCTGTGTACATATTACCCTTCCTAGATCCGAATCCACTGGATATGTTGTTGTTAATGAACTAAAAAAGAAAAATGCCACGTAAAATGAAACAAAGAAAATAAATATAATAAGTGCTCAAAACGTGGACGGCAGGATTCGAACGTGCGCGGGCAGAGCCCACATGATTTCTAGTCATGCCCGATAACCACTCCGGCACGTCCACCTCGTGCTCCTACACAAATCAACAGTGCTATAAAAACGCAAAACAGTAATCGATTATTCCCACTAGATTCTCTCTTGTATCACAATCATCATCAAAAAGAGCAATTCTCGCCTCCATAGCCGATAAACAAGCAAGCATCAAACGAACCAACGAAATCAATACCGAAAAACCAGGTCAACTTCCATAAGAATGCAGCAACAACCCCCAGTCCCCACTTCCGCCTCCGATTCCGACCTCCCCCGTCTCGCCAACATCAAAATCAAGTCATCTTCCCCTCGTTTCCCACCCCCCACCACCCCTTCCATCACCGATACCCCTACCGCCGGTGCTCAACGTAAGATCGGAATCGCCGTTGATCTAAGCGACGAGTCTGCTTTTGCCGTTAAGTGGGCTGTGAATCAGTACCTCCGTCCTGGTGACGCCGTTATCCTTGTTCACGTCCGTCCAACTTCCGTGCTCTACGGTGCTGATTGGGGATCCGTTGATCTGTCTATCGTCGATACTGAGAACGAGGAGAGTCAGAGGAAGCTTGAGGATGATTTCGATACGTTTACGACTACTAAAGCGTCTGATCTAGCTCAGCCTTTGGTTGATGCTCAGATTCCGTTTAAGATCCACATTGTTAAGGATCATGATATGAGGGAGAGGCTGTGTCTTGAGGTTGAGAGGTTAGGGCTTAGTGCTGTTATTATGGGGAGTCGAGGATTTGGGGCTACTAAGAGAGGAAGCGATGGAAGACTTGGAAGTGTTAGTGATTATTGTGTTAGGCACTGTGTTTGCCCCGTTGTGGTTGTTAGGTACCCGGATGATAAGGATAGTGGAAATGCTGTTGTAGAGCCGGTGGTTTCTGTTGCTTCAGCTGCTGAAGAAGATGAGGAGGAAGCAGAGTATCATGATGCTTCTGAGGATCGAAAAGGTATGCAGCTTGTTACTTTTTTTTCATTTCATGTTTCGCCTTAAGCATTTTTTTCTTTCGTTCATCATAAATGATCTTCATGTATGATGCCAATCCTTTAATGTTGTGCCTCCTTAATCAGGTAGAGTACAAAGGTTGATTTCTTGTTAATTTTCTGCTTGATATCGGACATTGTTAGCTCTATCTATTTGATAACACTATAAGTTTAAGTTAAATTATGTAGGAGTAATATCAATTGAGAAGTTAAGAGGAAGAAAATGGGGATACTGAATCAAAATTCAGCGTTCCTGCTCCGTCCATAGTCCCCTCTAATTAAAAAAAATGGAGTCATTCCCTCGCTGCTCGTTGCTATCTCCTCGATCATCCTAAGCTCTCTACACCATTGTCACCCGACATCCCTATTTTTCAATAGATTTATTTTATGTTTCTGTTCCTACTAGTTGTCTTGATGGACAGCAGTAATCGGTTCTATTTTGGCATGTTGCAGGCTGTTTCTTTTAGTGTATAAGGATGAGCTTACTGCTTTTATGATTCATAGATTAAATTTCCTGAAATCTGATTTCCATAATATTGCATAAATGTAATTTGGTCATGATTTTTTTCTCTGTTATTGACATAATAGATTAGAACCCTTGGTACGAAAATTACCAGAAATGCAGAAAGGAGTTATTTTGGGATAGTCAAGTACTAGTTCTGAGTGAATAACGTCAGGCATGTCTGCTTTAGAATGCTAACAGTCACACGTGTTAAATCCTAAAGTTAATCCTCTTTTAGTTTCCAAATGTGCTGCAGTAAAATAGTGTTTAAGCTCTACTTAAGGTTGTACTTATTAATGGAAAGTCCAAAAAGAAAAAATGGTTGGAGTTATGGGTTAACTTGAATCAACCAATCCTTTACCAAGATCTCATAGGTGAAGAAGTCCTCTCTACTGAGGTTCTTTTAGGGGCACACTACGAAAGATATTTGGTGGAGGATAGCTGTGGCATGCAATGTTGTTCCATCACATGTTTCATGGTGTGTTACCTAACCACGACTTTAAGCTGTCTCTGAAGGGGATTGCCATCACATTTGATGAGTGAACTGGCGGTAAAACTGATCCTAGTAATAAAAGAAGAAGAGAATGGAAAAAAGAATAGAGTGAAGTTGTGATAGATTAGTTACCAATTCCAAAGCCGCTTTTTCAAACTTGTCGTCTATCAAGCAACGTGTATGTTTGAATTTGGCATTTCCAAGTGTGAGCAAAATCCAAGGCCATCTGGTTAATGACTTGGCTCTGCTCTAGTCTGCTAGATGCTTTTTATCATCCAAATGCTTGTCATGGACTAAAGCTTACCTTAAAATTAGTTAGGAAGAAAAAGTGTACATGAAGATCGTAAAGAGTTTTGGTTCCAGATGATGTAAAGATAGACAACCCTATGGTGCATGTGCTTATTAAGTCAGAAAGATCTCCTGTAAGCTTGGAAAGTGATGTAGATTTTTTGAAGCTATGATTATCCATCCGATTAAGTGTACTTGCAGAGAAACACACTGACAATTCTAATAGGAAGCAGGTTTCAGCTCTTTTAAGAATGTCAGTATTGGTTCAGGAATACATGATTTTTTTCTTTTGGAAACAGCCTCTCTGCCTCCATGAAGTAGTGGTAAGGTCTACGTACTCTCTACCCTCCTCAGGCCCTACTTTGTGGGATTTCATTGGGTATGGTGTTGTCGACTCCCTTACAGGTTTTCGTCAAGGAGTAAATGAAATAAGATGAATGATTTGCATCTCCTTGATGGCAGATATGAAAATATCTAACTTCTTTGGAGGAAAGAAAGAAATAAAATGAATGGGATCAATATGTGTCATATTTACTAAGACTTTTCCGAGGATGCTTTTTTTCCAAATGACGAAATTTCCTTTTCTCTACCTCCATGAAGTAGTGCTAAGATTTGCGTACACTCTACCCTCCCCCGACTCTACTTTGTGGGATTTCATTGGGTATGCTGTTGTTGACTCCCCTTTCAGGTTTTCGGCAAGGAGTAAATGAAATAAGATGAATGATTTTGCATCTCCTTAGTGCCAGATATGAAAATATCTAACTTCAGAGGAAAGAAAGAAATAAAATCAATGGGACCAATAGTAACACTTTTCCGAGGATACTTGCTCCTTTGACCATTTATGATGCTATTGAATAGCTCTAAGTAATAAGTTTGTGTCACATTGAAAATAATAACCCATTTACCTTTCTGAAGTTTATTTCTCTAGTAGAGTTGACACAAGAGTACAATTGAAGGATGTTATTCAAATCTCCAAAGCATGCATTTATTTCTTATTTTTAACGAATTTGTTTTCCTAGAAAAAGTGTTTTTCCTAACATTGACCAACCAAAGATGGAAAAAGCACACCATCAATGAGTGTGAGATTCTTTTTAGAAATGAATGTGGGTCAAGTCTGTTGGCTGTCCTAAAGAGTTGCAACCTGGTTGAACACATCCTTAGCTATGGTAAATTTTCCTGACTTGATCGTCACATATCATTAATTAGTGTGTGGAGTATCTGCAGCTTCTCAAGGTTATTGAGCATATGAATTAACTTTTGTAGTTCCTTCACTTTTTCTCAACTCCATTATTTTTTATGACTGCAGTTGCTCCCTATTCATTCTACTGAGTAAAAAATATTCCTAGCTCCTCGTGCTTTGCTAAGATGTTCCTGCTTCTTTTTGACAGATACATAATGAAGGTGAACAAGGTCATCCCTTGGTTTGTACTTGTATGGACCCAGCTTCTCCCAGAACCAGTAGGCCCTTTGTGATGTCTTGAGTCATTTTATGTAAATGAACTGTTGTAGCTTGTCTCTCTCAACATCCAACTTACTATGGTTTCTTCTTGATGATTGTATCTGTTATGGCTGCCATATGCACAATATTGTTACTTGATTGTCTTTGGATACTTGCAGTGCAATCTAAAACTTCTTTTATGACGCGTCCAGTGTATGCTTGTGTCTCATTACATGTCTGGTCATTCGTTAGAAAATCGCCTGTACTGATGGATGTTGTAGTGTAATGCATATCAATGTTGAGTAAGTTTTACTGGGGAAACTAGAAGGTACATGGATGGTTTGGTCTCTGGGATACTAATTCTTGAACTCAGGTACAAGCTAAGTGGAACTCAGACATAAGCTAAAACGCATTAGATTTTTGGATAAACTCAGCTGCTGGGGATATATTTCTTCCTGGATGCAAATGATTTGGACTATTTTGCTCAACACTTTTTGGTTCTTTTGGTAATGAAGGGGTTATCATTAATACTTAAAAGAGTCATTACATGAAGATAGTCAGACTCATAAAGGGTAGATAAGTTCTTAAGATTAGTTAAACTATTACACAATAGAAATAGTCTTCAGCTTGAGTTTAGTGATGAGGCATGAAGTCACAAATCACCGTTTGTACATGCAATTTGGGATCATTATTTGAAATTTCAAATTCGATAAAAGAAAAAATTTGTGATTCCAAATTGTGATTTATTTTTTTTTTAAAATGTTAAACTTGACTTATAATTTATATTTTGAATAAAAAAAGATTTTTCATTTTAAATTTTACGGAAAAAAACTCATGCTTGACGTGAAGAGGTCATTTGTACCATTTTAAAAAAATATATTGCAGAATCACTAATTATTACTAATATTGATTAGTAGATCTTTTAAAGAATTATATGTATTTGAAAGTTATAAATATTGAGATGAGGGTTTTTCAGAAATAACCTCTCTGTCTCTATGAGATAGTGGTAACGTCTGCGTATATTTTATCCTCTTCAGATTTCATTTGTGGGTTTTCACTGGATATGTTGTTGTTGAAAGTTATAAATATCTATTTATAAAACAAAATAAAAATACATGATTTATCAATAATGATCTACCATCATAATTCATTTATAATTAAAAAAGGGAAAGAATTCAGTAAAGAGTCTAACTTTTCATGTTTTCCAAAATGATTCTGCAATTATTTAAAATCCTGATCAAGAACATAATTTTTGTAGAAAAATGATTAAAAAGATTTCAAACAAAAGAAGAGTCAATTTCAACATCATATTGGGGGCACACTACATGACCACTAAAAACGACAAAAGTGCACTTATTGAAAGAAAAAAAATATAAGGAGTTTCAACTTTCAATAATGAAATGCAAGATCATGTATCTTTATATATCTAATAATACATTGTTTTGGATTTTAATATTTACACATGTTCTTTTTTTAATTCTCTTACTATTACAATAACATTCTTCCATTTATAGTCGAGGCTTTGGGAGCTCGAGAAGCACTAAGCTGGCTAAAGAAATACTTTGCAACAATATCAATAATTATTGAGATGGATAACCTCTTGGTTAGACAAGCACTAGAAAAAATTGATGAAAATAACTTTTACTTTGATGTTATTATTCATGATTGTAAAACACTCATGTGTGGCTTCACTTCTATTTTTTTTTTACTTTCGTTAGAAGATCAGCGAACCAATGCGCCCATCAGTTAACTCGGACTTTCGATTCTATGATTGATGCTATGGAGTGAATAATAGATCCCATCTTTGATTCATTATGTACTCAATTTTGATTTGACCAATAATTAATCAAAATTTTATTTCAAAAAAAAAAAAATTCGTCCATATTCAGTCCGTTTTTATTGCAGAAAACATTATTCCAAACAAGATAACGTTTCATATTAAAATTTAATACGTATTAATTATAAGAAAATTGATTGCTAAACTCAATAGTAATACACTTGATCACTCAGATATCTGAAATTCTTTCTGCTCTAAACACGTACTAAATTTAATAAATAATTCCCTCTATGGAAGGTTTTAAATATGCCATGAGATTTATGTGATTAAAAATATTATTAAATTATATTACAATTTAGAAAAAGGTCATTTTCTTGGGAACAAACAAAAAAATAAACAAATAGAATTGTACTATGTAAAGACTATTTAAAATCTAGATAAAAATTACTTTCTATACTTATATTAGTACACAAACTACGGAGAAATTATTGTCTTAGCCACTTGGTGATGTTATTTAGATAAGATATCTCTTTCCTAGCTGATCAATGATCTCCAATATTATATAAATAGTAATTTTTACCTTATACAAATCATATAATTTTTTATTAAATAAACCCCTTATCCTACGTCACTCCGTACCCGATGTCCAAGAACATGCTTTTATGAAACAAACGTGAGAAGATACTTATTAAAAAATGAAGCTTCGTTTGTTAGTACTACATATATTCCCCCCC
>DF358202.1:54780-65058 GCA_000787875.1 Solanum virginianum
TGCAGCTTGGAAATGAGAACGATTTCATTTTTTAACTCTTGAATGCCTTGTCCAGAATACTTCGATAGCCTCTTTACTGCTATCACTTGTCCTCCTGGTAGGATACCCTGCAATTTTCTATCAAGGATTAAAGATGCCACTTTTTGATAAACATTAAGGATTGAAGCTGATTTACCTTGTAAACCGGTCCAAAGCCGCCTTCCCCAATCACATTAGCAGAAGAGAAGTTTTTAGTGGCACTAGTAACAGTAACTAAATCAAACAATGGAAGCTTCATGTCCTCATTTTCAACTTCTGAACCTGTCAACATACATTCGCCCGCCACAAACATCATATCATTGAGAATTCAGTAAAGTTTATCAATGTTAGCCAGATAGAATTTTCTAACCAGTATATTTACCTGCTCTTATTTTCCTTCTTTGGAAGGAAAGCCAAGCTAAAAAGCTTAGAATAAATGTTGCTACCACTGCTGAAATAACAGCAATCAGGACTGACCTCTTTCTCTTCCGTGTCCTGTCTGAATATGTTCAATATTAGTTTTCAATTTAATGAAGTCCTGCAGACTGCAAGATTACTGAAAAAGTAGTCCATGTTTAATTGATTAAAGCTGCATTGTTAATCGGAACATCTTCTTTGAAAGATGACACATATTGCAGTACAGAATGCATATGACTACCACCCGCTGTCAACATCTTTGATCTGTATGACGTCTAGCATACTTTTAAACCTTTAAAGGGAAAGAAGTGTCTCATACGTTGGCAATCCTACCAACCTATTACTTCCCTAGTATGCAGAGTAAGATTTGAAATCATTCATTCAAATGATCTTTACGTCTAGCTACTTCCATTCCAGTACCACAGAAAATGAGGGTACAGGTGATTGTCACACCATTAGTAGGACAAGTTTGTACTAGATTATCAGCTCCAATTTATATGGATCTTAATTGGATAAGTGGATACAAGCATACTTATCCTTTACAATGATATCGCCATATTACCAACTACCAAAGCACTTAATCAACTTTAACGTCTATCAAGTTAATAAGACAGTAGAGTTCCTTCAATTCTGCATTTATGGAAGGCAGGTTCGTTACCTAATTCTGAAGCAGCTACTCTCACATACAGGTTTTGCTCATTTTGGCTGAACTCTCGTATATCTATGAGTTCTCCGAACCATAGTAAGCATCCACTTCCGCCATTTCTAACATCAAGATCTGAGTAGGCTGTACAATTGCAATCATCTAAGCACATTTTCTTGCAATCTGCAAGGTTTATGCTCGCATTATACCAGGAGTTTCTGGTATCCGGCATCTTGATACCCGAAAATTTAAGAAAACCATCTTGGTTACAATTTAAAGAAGTTCTCCTAACACAACCACTAGACCAGTCTGCTGCAGAATCTTGAGGATCCCTGTAAAGACATAATTAAGTAACAAAAAACAATTGGGCATGTGAAAAAATAAGTAATCAAAATTCAAATGTGTGCGCTCTCTGATAACTTTACGTGAGATGATCACATAGTTTGACAAATACAAACCTAAGCTCAAAGCCTTTCAGACAGTCACACGGAGGAGCGTTATTGATGTTGCAACTTGAATAAGGTCCGCATAAAGCAAAGCGATCGCAATTATCAAGTTGTGCTGTCAAGTAGCGAAACCAGCTCTGGCTGTGCTCAATCCATATAAGATGTTCTATCACTCCATCCGGGTTGAGCACCACCCTGGTGAGCATAGAGTCATTCTTCAGCTCGTATTTGAAGTAAATCTCCTGCTGATTGATAACAAACTCGAACGTATAATACAAAGTTGGTTTATTACTAGGACTACTACTAAATGCAATACCATTCCATGGTCCTGAGCTAAATACTATAGATGAATTTCTCAACAAGAACAATTGGGGGTATCCACGTGAATCAACATGGTCTACGTATTCACCAGGAGCAGGATCATCTGTGCTCTTCCACGACGTTGTATACCTATCCATGCCCGTGACCAAATTCTTTCCTATCTTCATGCCAGGTAATAAAGTATTTCCTGGATAATCAAAACTCAGCCACGCGAAATTAACGACCAAATTCTTTCCTATCTTCATGCCAGGTAATAAAGTATTTCCTGGATAATCAAAACTCTGCCACGCGAAATTAACTTCAAGATCTCTTTCTTTTCCATCATAGACAACAAGGTTCGCAGAATCCAGGAGCTGCGCTTTTGGATTCTTTAAGGATCTTGATGAATTCGATGACCAAATTGACACATTGGATTTATCAACAAGTACAAGAATTCCATCGGGATTGAGTGTTAACACTCCTGAAGTGTCACTAAGTGGAATGTCTCTGTTAGCAACCCAAACGACCGTTCTAGGTGATATCTTCTTGTACCATATCCCAATGTAACGATTCTTGGAATTTCCAGGGCTGAAAAATCCGAGTTCATAAACCCCTCCAGCTGAAACAATTGTGTCACCATCTCTAATGGATTTATCTGTAGTGATTGTGTCTAATGATGCAGAAGCTAGTAAAATGAAGAAAAATTGGGAGCAAATGAACAAAAAAAGTAGCCTGGAGAGCCTCAACATAGCTGACACACAAAACTATTTCAATAATGACAAAATTATAAACTCTTATTGCCCACCAGTTTAGAATCAAAAAGTCTGTCCTTAATATTTGACTTATAAAATAAAAATAGGCTAAATATTGCGATAGTTCTTTAAAGTTGACACGTATTATAAGTTACACATTCAAACTCGCTGTAGACATGTGAAACGAGCCAATCAATTATTGACTACTATAATTCTAACTAATAATTTCTTACCCAAACCAATTATACAGTAGGGCCCACGAACAAAAAGCTTGAATAGACAAATAATTCCAAAAATTAAAATTCACTAACCTTGATATCAAAATGGACCATTTAGAAGATTTTTGTTATGTTTATGGAACAACTTTTAGTTTGTTCTATGTGATAGTTTGTGCATTTTGTTGTTGCTGAGGATTAAAAATGGTACAATAATCAAAGATTAATTAGTATTGCTTCAAGTTTTGAGTATATAATCACTTCAAGTTTTTTTTTTTTTGTTTTTTTTGTTTTTTTTTGTTTTGTTTTTGGGCCCAAGGGTAGCTTTGTGTAATAAATACAGAGACGGGGGATGAAAATTGATAATATTTTTTTATAGATCTTTGTCGGCAGTCAAAACACTTTTACTCGGTCGATATTTTTTTTTTAAAAAAGAATAATTATGATGATCGGGATGATTTGCTTGCATTTTAATTAATTTTATATATTATTTTTTGGGTCAATTTATACACTCGTAAATATAAGATTTTCAGCATTATATTTATTAGTGTTTAAATGCAAAATTGTGAATCCAAATTTATATTTGTTTCGGTTTTAATAGATATTTACAGGTATATACATGCTTATATTTAGAGTCAAAAGTTAAAAGATGCAAATGAACCTCATCTCAACTAACTTCATCATGTATCTATTATTTCTCATCAAATATGTATTAATTAATTTTATTCAATTCATCAATTATCTCAACTAATTTCATCAGGTATCTATTATCTCTCATCAAATATATATTAATTAATTTTATTCAATTCATCAATCATTTGCGATAAGATTATTTAGTATTTTTTCTTTTGAATTTAACGCGATACATCGTAATTTTCAATTTAAGGAAACGATTCTTTCAACTTTTCTGTTGAGAGGCCATAGAGGCGGCTAAGAGCCTAAGACTTGGGATGTGAAAGTTTTTATTTTTAAAAGTTGTAAATCTTTTGACCTCCCATTTTGATTGAATATATTTAATATTGAATTAATTTATGTGTCTTTGTTAATACCTTTAATGGTGAATTTTCAGAATTTTAGTGAATTTTTTAATATTAACTCATTCAATTGCTGATGAAGTATATTAAATTTATGAAGTTAATTCATATTTAAGCAAGACATAGCTTAAACAATAACCTAAGGGGTCATTTGGTGACGTTTAAATTATAATAATCGGGGGATAAAATGTAAGATTATTTTATTCTATGTTTGGTTATAGATATAAGGTAATTTTTGGATTATTTATCCCACTATTTTTGTCTTTGTAATGAGATAAGTTATTCCCATGTATACAGTGAGATAACTTATCCTAGACTAATTTATCCAAAATTAATAATTCCGTGATAATATGTTGCCAACCAAATTACCCAAGTACATATTTTTTTTTTATGTAAAGGGATAAAAACAAATATTTTAATTATTTTAAAATAATATGCACTTAATGAAATATTACAAAGATTAAAATTAAACTTCATCAATAATTGAAAGGGATAAAAAGTTCAACTTATCCCTAAAACCAATTAATGTCTTCTAATAATAGTTTTGACGACACAAATATTTGACCAAAACTTTTTAATTGAAGTGACAGATAAAAATAATAATTTAAGGAGGTATTTTTTTCCTTTTCCTGATGTAATCAATCAGGTCAAAATAAATAATTCCAACTTTTATGATATTGAGACAGTCATTTATTTGTTTTTCCTTTTAATATATTGTAAACCATTATAAAGTCATCGTATTAGAATATTATACTAAGAAATTATAAAAACAAAAAGACAAGTTTTGTCATGCTGTAAATATCATTTTCTACTTGATATTTAAGTAATTTTTAATTATTTTATTTTCCAAAATAGTATATGCTTTTGAGCCATTAATTTCAGTTAGTTGAAACTTAGAATTATTGGATATATTCTTCATTTATTGACCTGCCTAAGCCTGGGCAGACAATAGCTCAATTTTTTCATTAATGCAAGATTGATTTATTAATACTCTCTTCTCTTAGTCGAATAATAATCGTTTACTATTAATTTGATACAAGAATTAGAAGCAGTAATAAGAATAATTTTATCAAATCATCCTTTAAGTACAATAAATACAATATTTTGAAAAATATAATAAGAAAATGATTATAATTAATGAAAAATGTAAATTAAGAACTAATTGTTAAATCATCTTTTGATTTTATAAAAGCAACACGTATTATTGGACATTTATTTTTAGTATAGTGAACAACTATTATGAAATAGAGAAAATAATGTCAAAGTAAGAGAATCATCCGAATCATTGTGTCAACTTATGTAAAAGAGACGGCAAATACTTATTCAAATTCGATATTTAGATATTAAGTTATGTTAACTTATGGTAATTTATTTGATCAAGTTTTTGCAAGGTAAAAAAATATTTGCTTTTAAATTGAAATAAGTACTCCTGAAAAGACACAACAGTTATTTTTCAGAAGTTGAAAAAAAGTTTGGCCAAAAATTGTTGCTTAAAATAATTTTTTCAATTTATTGATCAAATATAAATTACTTCTCATTAAAAGTATTTTTTAAAATAAATTAATTTTAAAAATTTGATGAAACAATCTATTGTATAGTTAGATGAAATAAAAATATTTATTAATTAATCAAAATCATGTGATAGAATGTATTTAAATATAAGTATATTATATATATTTATTAATTTAACGTAAATATAATAAGTAATAATATGGATAAGTTTTTATCAAAAGAGACTTATGATCAGAACATGATGGAATGGACATATGAGCTGAAACCTACTTTTATATCCATTCTAATATCATGGCATTTTGTATATTTTGAAAATCCATATATTTTTATTAGAAATAAATATTTTATTTTAATAAATTAATAATATTTTTATATTATTAAATAACTATATAGAATAGTAGTAATTAAATAGAATTTCAATGTATTATTAAAAAATTATTTTAATAAAATTTATTTTTAATCAATTTTCTTTTAAAAAAATATTAACATAACATGAGTTGAGTAATATAATTGTTTAAGGCAGCCTTGCTAAACGACAAAATTACGCATGTTCAGTAAGCCCACTTGCTTTTAATAATGCAAGTAAAAATTTTCTCTGTAATTGACAGCTAACACTTTAATAATACAAATAAAATCCTCAAATTGTGGTTCATATTTATGCAACATTTTTTTTCTGATATTAAAGGGCTACGACAAATTGTCCCTTGTATATATATACATGCACATTAACAAAGAGTGAAGTTTTTATCAATATCAGTTTTAATGTCGCTATAAGCTTTAATGATATTTACAAAGAGAATTAATTATCTTTAAAAATATATATTTAACGATGATTAAACTATTGTCTTTAAAATGTAGTGATATATGAAGTAAGTAGCACATCTAGTCAGATGAATGTGATTGATGTATTAGATTTTCTTATTACAATATCCAATGTATCTGCTTGCTTTTGAGTATTGACAATTCAAAAGAGATGAAAACAACCTGTCCAGGTCGAGATTAAATTGGGTATGACAACCTGTTCAGGTCGAGATTATATTGGGTATGACAACCTGTTCAGGTCGAGATTATATTGGGTATGTTATTGTTGTAATAACAGATCTCAAATGCCTAATGCTATCTTAGTACTAATCTAACTTGTGGGTGACACTAATCAGCATGGTTTTTGTTTCATATATAAGAGAATTGAATGTGCATGATTATTCAAAAGTGTATATATGTATACATTCTAATTTCTTTTCCTAATGTATACATTGTTTGAGTAAAGCAGTTGAACCCACAGAACCCGCATCAGTACTACACTACATTATTCCGAAATTTAACATGTCATGGTAGTTTTTGTAGTTCACGCGTGAGGTTTGCCTGACTCGTGCACGAGCCACACTTATGTCAACTAGAGGTGTCTTAACGATAGTTAAGTTGTCTAACTCATAAGTGGTGACAACTTTGAGTGTCTATCTATATATTCGGCCTATAAATTAACTACAATGAAGCATATATATCTAACATTCAATCATATATCACACATTTACTACTTTGATACAAACACTGGATGCTTGTCAAATTATTTTTAGGGAAACTGAGTCGTCAAAGGTGTACAATAATGCACAGGTTCAGACTATCACATTCCAATTCTTAGCCGCCTCTCAGAAGTTGGAAATGAAAGAAAAAAATTGACCTTTTCAATGAAAGAAACTGGTGTTGTTGTTTTGTGTCAGCTAAGTTGAGGCTTTAAAGCTTTACGTTTTTTCAAAAGGCGCGAATCACAATCCATGAAAGGGAAACATTTTTTATTTTCTTGCTCCATTTTCCTCTCCATGGCGCTAATTTCCACAGCATTAGATACAATCACTACAGATAAATCCATTACGGATGGAGAGACAATTGTTTCAGCTGGAGGGGTTTATGAACTCGGATTTTTCAGCCCTGGAAATTCCAAGAGTCGTTATGTTGGGATATGGTACAAGAAGATATCACCTAGAACTGTCATCTGGGTTGCCAACAGAAATATTCCAGTGAAGGACAATTCCGGAGTGTTAACCCTCAATGCCAATGGGATTCTTGTACTTGCTGATAATTCAAATCTCTCAATTTGGTCATCAAACTCATTAAGATCCTTAAAGAATCCAAAAGCACGGCTCCTGGATTCCGGGAACCTTTTAGTCATTGATGGAAATGATAGTGACCTTGAAGTTAATTTCACTTGGCAGAGTTTTGATTATCCAGGAGATACTTTATTACCTGGCATGAAGCTTGGACATAATTTCGTCACGGGCATGGATTGGAACATGTCATCATGGACGAGCACTGATGATCCTGCTCCTGGCGAATATATAGAACGTCTTGATTCTCATGGATATCCACAATTTTTTGTGTGGAAAAATTCGTCTATTTTGTATAGCACAGGGCCATGGAATGGTATTGCATTTAGTAGTAGTCCTCAAAAGAAACCAGATGTATATTACACTTTTGGGTTTGTTATTAAACAGCAGGAAATTTACTTTAAATACGAACTTAACAAGTCCCTACCCACCAGGATAGTGATCAATCAGGCTGGAATAGTGGAACACCTAACATGGATCGAGCGCAGTCACAGCTGGATAGTCTACGTGTCAACGCAAAATGATAATTGTGACCGTTTTGCTTTATGTGGTCCTTATGCAAGTTGCAACATCAGTAACTCTCCTCCATGTGACTGCTTGCGAGGTTTCGAGCCTAGGTACTGTAAAAATGTGTGACCTTCTCATGTAAATGTTTAAGCTACTAGAGAGAGCATACTTTTCGTTACTTTTTTATGCCTTTACATGCATAAACTAGAGCGTCTTGACCAATTTTCACAGGTATCCTGAACAATGGTATGCAGTGGACTGGTCTAATGGTTGTACAAGGAAAACTTCTTTGTCTTGTCATCAAGATGGTTTTCTTAAATTTACTAATATCAAGATGCCAAATACTAGACACTCCTGGTATGATGAGAGTATGAATCTTGAAGAATGCAAGAAAATGTGCTCGGCTGATTGTAATTGTACAGCCTACTCAAATCTTGATATAAGAAATGGCGGAAGTGGATGCTTACTATGGTTCGGTGAACTCGTTGATATTAGAGTGTACAATGAAAATGAGCAAGACCTGTTTGTCAGAGTTGCTGCTTCAGAATTAGGTAAGGACCCTACTCTATACCATTTTCGTGTTCTTTTACACAATATAAGCACACCTCTTTACGATTAAAGGACCTCTGTTGGAGAGAATGAAACAAATATAAAGAAGGAAAAGAAAAGATATCAGATGTTAAGTTGCTTCATTATCAGAATAGTGACTGCCATATAAATATATGAAAAAAATAATTAAAAAACTAAAGATAAGGAGTAACATAAGCTATGATTATCTCTAAGAAATAAAGAAATAGGAACTATGATTATCTCTAATAACTAAAGCCTAAAAAATAGGAACTTAATTAGATTCTGCATAACACTGCAGCTGATTTATTTAACTTAATCCTACTTTTAAGTTGTATTTTGAGATACAACTAATCTCTAGCTTTTGAGGCACTACTTTCAACACCCCCATCACTTTTTTTGACACGTGAAAGCTCAATCTTGCCATGACAACTACAATAAGACTATGTATCCATTCTGTTGTACCTCCCTCAAGAAATAAAGCTTGATCTTGAAATATTTAGTCTTTCCATGTGAAACAGGATTATTTGCAATTGAAATTGCAGCTTGATTATCAACAAAGATTTCAGTGCTCTTCTTCTGCTCCATGTACAAATCTGCCAGCAGCTTCCGAATCCAAAGAGCTTGATTCACAGCTGACGCAGCTGCAATGTACTCTGCTTCAGCTGTAGATTGAGCTACTGTATCTTGCTTCTTTGAACACCAAGAGAACATGCCAGAGCCAAAACTAAAACAGTAACCTGAGGTGCTTCTCATATCATCTGAGCTGCCAGCCCAGTCACTATCAGAAAATCCAAGAAACTGAAAATCTGATTTTTTTTTGAACATTATGCCAAAATTTGCAGTACCTTTTAACATATCTAAGCACCCGCTTAGCTGCTTGAAAATGTATTTCACTAGCACAATGCATATACCTTGAAAGTAAACTCACAGCATAAAGAATATCTGGCCTCGTTGCAGTCAAGTACATTAGGCAACCTATCAGGCTCCTATAAAGTCCTTCATCAACCTTTTCAGCTCCATCTTCTTTGCAAAACTTCTCCTTTTGATTCATAGGAGTTGTTGTAGACTTGCATTCTTCCATTTTGAACTTAATGAGAATTTCTTTAGCATACTTCTGTTGGCATATAAAGATCTCTTGTCCTTTTTGCTGAATTTCCATTCCAAGGAAATAGAACATTTCACCAAGATCTGTCATCTCAAAAACCTCCATCATTTCAGTCTTGAACAGTATGATCAAGTCCAAATTGCTACCTGTAACTAGCAAGTCATCTACATATAAAGAGACAATGGTTAAGTCAGAATCTTCTCTTCTAATATAGAGCGTAGACTCACTGAGAATTTTTTGAAAGCCTAAGCTCAAAAGATGAGTATCAATTCTGCTATACCAAGCTCTAGGAGCCTGTTTTAAACCATACAATGCCTTCCTTAGAAGATACACTTTGTCTTCATACTTGTTTATAGAACCATCAGGATTGAGCTTAGTTCTATAAACCTACTTGACTCCAATAGCTTTCTTGTGCGATGGTCTGTCAACCAGCTCCCATGTATTGTTCTTTTCAATCATTTTCAGCTCCTCCTGCATCGCATCTCTATTTTTCATCCTTAGCAACTTCCATAAATCCACCTGGTTCTAAAACTGCAACATTACACCTTTGATATATGTCAGAAAGTGTTCTTGTGCCTTTAATAGGTACATCATCAACATCTTCATCTAGAAATTCTAGATTTTTTTGCTTTTCATCATCTTCCCAGCTCCAGGTGT
>DF358202.1:67619-103863 GCA_000787875.1 Solanum virginianum
TAAATACATGAAAAAAATAACTGGAAAGCCTAAAAAAAAGGAGTAAAAAAAGCTATGATTATCTCTAATAACTAAAGCCTAAAAAATAGGAACAACATAATCAGATTCTGCACAACACTGCAACTGATTTATTCAACTTAACCCTACTTTTAAGTTGTATTTTGAGATACAACTAATCTTTAGATTTTGAGGCACTACTTTCAACAACCTCTACTGTCACATGTCACTGATAGTAACATATGATAGTGACTAAAGCATTCATACTGATACAACCAATTCATATGTCAATTGAAGACAGCTTATGGACTTCTTATTAAACAGATTCAGACATCAATCGGAGGAGAAAGATGCCAGCCCTGATTGCGGTGATTTCAGCAGTAGTAACAACTTTTATCCTCAGCTCTATAGCGTGGTTTACCTACCAAAGAAGGAACAGAAAAATAAATGAACATACTAGAGGTACTCGTCTAACATTCTTTATTAGAAAATTGTTGATTGAGAATGGTTCTTTTAATCTCCATCTAGATAACATTGTTCGACTTTACCAAATGATTGAGGGAAAGCTTGCTAAATCATGTCTATGACCGGAAAATATATGTTGACAGGTTCAGAAGTTGGAAACGAGGACCTCGAGTTGCCATTGTTTGATTTAGCTACTGTTACTACTGCCACTAAGAACTTCTCTTCTGCTAATGTGATTGGTGAGGGTGGCTTTGGACCGGTTTACAAGGTAAATCAACTTTGATCTTCAACTAAAAGCTAGAAAGGGCATCTTTGAACCTTGAGAGAAAATCGCAGGGTATCCTACCAGATGGACAAGAGATAGCAGTAAAAAAACTATCAAAGTATTCTGAACAAGGCGTTCAAGAGTTAAAAAATGAAATCATTCTCATTTCCAAGCTGCAACATAGAAACCTAGTCAAGCTTGTCGGTTGCTGCCTTGAAAGAGAAGAAAAGATGCTACTCTACGAGTTTATGCCCAATGCTAGCTTGGATTATTTCATTTTTGGTCTGGTTTTCATTATTAGTTAACTAAAGATTACTACTTCATAAGTTCTCAATATATCTGCAACACTTAAGGATTATTTGTACATTGTGCAGATCCAAACAGAAAAGCTTTGCTTGCATGGAAGAACCGCTTTGAAATTGCTATGGGAATATCTCGAGGTCTCCTTTACCTTCACCAGGATTCAAGATTTAGAATTATTCACAGAGATCTCAAGACCAGCAACATTTTATTAGATAGTGACATGAATGCCAAAATTTCTGACTTTGGCCTTGCCAAAATATTTGGCGGAGACCAAATGGAAGGAAATACTAAGAGAGTAATAGGGACATAGTAAGTTCTATAAAGCCTTATGATAGAATCTGTATTACATTCAATTAGTACATGGAACTGAGATTTGATGAGTTGATGCAGTGGATATATGTCACCGGAGTATGCAGTTGATGGAAAATATTCAGTAAAATCCGATGTGTTCAGTATCGGTGTTATTATTCTAGAAATAGTTAGTGGCAGAAGGAACAGGAAATTTCGTCATTTGGAACATCATCACAATCTTTTGGGACATGTAAGCACATACAACACAAAACTTTGTTCCCTTATCTCGATCTTTCTATTGCGATTGCAACTGTATAAATGTGTTGTTCTGTTTGTAATTTAGGCATGGTTACTATGGACTGAAGACAAACCGTTGGAACTGATGGACGGATGTTTGAAAGAATCATTTTCAGAATCTCAAGTGTTGAGATGCATTCAGGTCGGTTTGTTGTGCGTCCAAAAACTCCCAGAGGATAGGCCTACAATGGCATCAGTAGTTTTCTGGTTGGGAAATGAAGGCCTGGTTCTTCCTCAGCCAAAGCAGCCTGGATTTTTTATCGGAAGGAATTCAATGGAGTCAAAAGAATCAGCTGAATTTATCTGTTAACTCTCTGTAATCAGGTAAAGCCATAGTGGATCCAAGTTCAATCAACAAAATATATATCTAATACTCAGAAGAAAACCTGGAAGTCTGTGCACACATTCAGGATACTCTTTAGCACAATTAATTTGGATTCTCACTGGGAAGTCTAATCTTTCGGGTGAAACTAAAGTCTCCTCATTCTCTGGGCTCGAACAGAGATATTTGATTAAGCATTAGCAATCTCCTTCTCAACAAACTAGCAGCATGGCAAGTTTGTCTATATATATTTTTTTCTCTCAGTTGAGTATTAAATGGTGACTTTAGAATAGCTTGTAAAGAAAGCATCAACATTTTAGAAAGTAAAAAAGACATAAATTCCTTTTTTCTTAGTTTTGCTCTTGCTAGTCTAACAAAGCACATAGTCATTAATACTAACTCTTTAACAAGATATTAGGCAATTTACTCAAATACATTACATCTGTTTTCACCCAGACCTCACTTGTGTGATTCCACTGGGTATGTTGTTGTTGTACATTACATGTGTTTTCACCAAGCAAATAGATGCATAATATATGTTTGTACACATATTTCTCTCACTTAAAAAATTTATGTTGCTGCTCAAAGTACTTCTTTGGCTTCTAAAAGCGCAGCTCGAAACACCTATAATTGGACTGTTTAGAAAAAAACTACTTCTGGCTTCCCAAAAACTTGTCCAAAACAAGCTAAAATCGCTTGACCGTGGTAAGTTAAGTTGATTTGGTGTAAACATGGATGATGGATAAGTATTTACTGTGCAATTTCAAACACAAGGTTAATGGGAAGTCAAAAACTTTGAACAAGTTAAAGACTGAGACATCTAATTCTTAGCAGCAGTTGTGCCTATTTATTGACTCATAAAAAAGTTAAAAAGACTCCACAAGAGAAAGTTTTTGTCAGTTGCTAATAAAATAAAGAATCGTGATTGACCTTTCATTAAGAGGTTTAGAACATTCAAAAAGTAATTTTCTTTGTAGAACATTTTTGGACAGGACTGTTAATTCTAAATCACAGTTATCAGTGTTCTTTTCTGTGTCAAGGCTTTTTAAACTTGTCAATCAAAAACATGAGTCAGAATTCATCAAAAAAGCTGCAGTCTTTCTTCCTTTGCTCACATTTTTTCTTCATCTTACTAATTTCCGCCGCATTAGACACTATCACTACAGATAAATCCATTAGAGATGGTGACAACAGTTATTTCAGCTGGTGGGGTTTACGAACTCGGATTTTTCAGCCCTGGAAATTCCAAGAATCGTTGCGATGGCATATGGTACAAAAAGATATCACCTAGAACTGTTATCTGGGTTGCAAACTGAAATATTCCTCTGAATGACACGTCAGGAGTGTTAACACTCACTCCCAATGGGATTCTTGTACTTGTTGATAATTCCAACGTCTCAATGTGGCCATCAAACTCATCAAGATCCTTAAAGAATCCAAAAGCACGGATCCTGGATTCCGGGAACCTTGTTGTCAATGATGGAAATGAAAGAGAGCTGGAAATTAATTTCGCATGGCAGAGTTTTGATTATCCAGGAAATACTTTACTACCTGGCATGAAGCTTGGGCGTAATTTGGTAACGGGCATGGATTGGTACACATCATCATGGAAGAGCAGTGAGAATCCTGCTCCTGATGAATATAAACCGTCTTGATACTCATGGATACCCACAAGTGTTTGTCTTGAAAAATTCATCTGTAGTGTCTAGCTCAGGGATATGGAATGGTGTTGCATTTAGTATTAGTCCAAATAGTAAACCAAATGCACATTTCACTTTCGAGTTCATTATTAATCAGCAAGAAATTTACTACCGATACAAGCTTAAGAACGAGTCACTTCCCAGCAGGATGGTGCTCAACCCGGAAGGGGCGATAGAACACCTAACATGGAATGACCGCAGTCAGAGCTGGTTCTCTACTCAACAATACAGTTTGATCAGTGTGGTCGTTTTGCTTTATGTGGTCCTTATGCAAGTTGCAACATCAATAACTCCCCTCCATGTGACTGCTTGCGAGGTTTCAAGCCGAGGTATTGTTGCAATGAGTGATCATCACACCTTAAGCCATTAGAGATAACACACTTGATACTTGCTTATGTTTTTACATGCCCCCTTCTGTGTGTGCTTGATTCCATATCTTGGCCCAAGCACATAGATATTATATTGATTACTTAATTATGACTTCACAGGGATCCTCAACAGTCTGTAACAGATTGGTCTAGTGGTTGTGTAAGGAGAACTTCTTTAAATTGTAATCAAGACGGTTTTCTTGAATTTATGGGCATCAACATGCCCGATTCTAGAAAGTCCTGGTTTAGTGAGAACATTAACCTTGAAGAATGTGAGAAATTATGCTTAGCTGATTGCAACTGTACAGCCTACTCAAATCTTGATGTTAGAAATGGCGGAAGTGGATGCTTACAATGGTTTGGAGAACTCATTGATATACGAGAGTTGAGCCAAAATGAGCAAAACCTGTACGTCAGAGTAGCTGCTTCAGAATTAAGTAATGATCCTACTCAGCACTATTTTCTTATTTTTGTCATACAATATAAATGCACAACTCTATAAAATTGAAGGAGCTCTACTATCTTAGTTAAAGGACACTAAAGTTGATTATACGCTTAAAAATTGGTAATACATCGATTGCATTGGAAAAGATAAGAACGCTTTTACTCACTGTTATAATGTAGTAAAACTGATTTTGCTGATTGACAAACCTGATGAGGGGACCTGGTACATCTAATATGCTTTTCATAAAGACAACATCCCAGCCATAAAGCACACCTTGTCTGCGCAGTGCGCAGAGTGGTAGGGCGGTGTGACAGCAGAACAACAGGGTCCTTGTACACCTTGATCAATGAGAAGACATTAACACGACAAAGACATACGAGCCAACATTCACCTATGACAAAGGACCTGGTCCCTTTACTCGTGGTGGATTCATACGAGCCAACATTCACCTATACAAAGTCTCCCTTGAGTTTTGCTTACCTAGGCTGGAAAATCAGAATTTTGTTTTACAGATTTATCAGCCCTTAAATGGCTTTATATCTGCAATATTTTCCCTTTTAGGATCCATATAAGTAGGAGCTGATGATCTAGTATACTAATAGTGTGACAATGACGCTTACCCAAATGGAAGTAGCTTTGCTACAAAGAGCATTTGGATACTTTCAAACTCTTCCTCTAGAGCTATATGTATACTAGGATGTATTCAGTTAGTGCAGTGATGACTTGGCAGGATTTAATAATATACTAGGCCTCGGTGGCAGATCAAGGTTGTTGACAGAAAGTGATGGACAGACACCATGTTGGAAACTATCACGCGTGCTTGTACTCAGTTAACATTGAACTGCTGTACTCAGTTAACATTGAACTGCTTTTCATAAAATCTTGCAAATCAAAGCCTGGTTAGAGAGTTGCTGATTACCAAGTATGCAGGGCTTCATAACAAAATACGACGTATACACTCTAGCAATTTACTGCTGTTATGGCCAACTCATATGTAAAGTGAAGACTGCTTACGAACTAATTATTAAACATATTCAGACAGACTTTACTACCTGGCATGAAGCTTGGGCGTAATTTGGTAACGGGCATGGATTGGTACACATCATCATGGAAGAGCAGTGAGAATCCTGCTCCTGATGCTGATTGGTGTCGTTTCAGCAGTGGCAGCAACATTTATCCTCAGCTTTTTAGCTTGGTTTTCCTTCCAAAGATGGAAAAGAAGAATAGGTAAATATACTTGAGTTACTCTTGTCTACCAACTTTATTAGAAAATTGTCAAGTCTAAATGCTGTGCTAACTAGGTGAATTTTCCATCTAGCTGGCATTGTTCGCCTTTACCAAATTATCATTGATGTCATGTTTATGGTGAGAAAATGTATATTGACAGGTCCAGAAGTTGAAAATGAGAACATGGAGCTTCCACTTTTTAATTTAGTTGCTGTTACATGTGCCACTGGGAACTCCTCTGCTACGAATGTGATCAGGGAGGGTGGCTTTGGACCGGTTTACATGGTAAATCAACTTTGGTCCTCAACGTTTAACTAGGAATGACATCTTTGACACTTGATAGAAATTGCAGGGTGTCCTACCAAATGGACAAGAGATCGCAGTAAAGCGGCTATCAAAACGTTCTGGACAAGGCTTTCAAGAGTTAAAATATGAAATTGCTCTCATTTCCAAGCTGCAACATAGGAACCTTAAGCTTAAGAACGAGTCACTTCCCAGCAGGATGGTGCTCAACCCGGAAGGGGCGATAGAACACCTAACATGGAATGACCGCAGTCAGATGAAAAGATGCTAGTCTCTGAGTTTATGCCCAATGCTAGCTTGGACTATTTCATTTTTGGTCTGATTTTCATGATTCATTAATTAAACTCTATGTGTTAAGTCCTCAATATCTCTGCATCACTCAATGATTAGTTCTACATAGTGCAGATCCAAGCAAAAAAGCTTCCCTTGCATGGAAGAGCCGCTTTGAAATTGCTATGGGAATATGCCGAGGTCTTCTTTACCTTCACCAGGACTCAAGATTAAGAACTATTCACAGAGATCTCAAGACCAGCAACATTTTATTAGATAGTCACATGAATGCCAAAATTTCTGACTTTGGCCTTGCCAAAATATTTGGTGGAGATCAAGTGGAAGGAAAAACTTGGAGAGTAGTAGGGACATAGTAAGTTTCTACTTCTCTTTAAATCATAGAATCTTCATTATATTATATCAGTGAATGAGCATAAATTTTTTGAATTGATAAAGTGGATATATGTCCCTGGAGTATGCTGTTGATGGGAAATATTCAGTAAAATCAGATGTATTCAGCGTCGGAGTAATCATTCTAGAAATAGTTAGTGGAAGAAGGAACAGGAAATTTCATCATTTGGAACATCATCACAATCTCTTGGGACATGTAAGCACATATGGCACAAAACTTCATTTCCTTAATTCACTCTTAGTTTTCTATTGTGAATACATTTGTATAAATGTGTTCTACTTGTAATTTAGGCATGGTTACTATGGACTTAAGGCAAGGCCTTGGAATTGATGGATGAATGTTTAAAAGAATCATTTTCAGAATCTCAAGTGTTGAGATGCATCCAAGTCGGTTTGTTGTGCATCCAAAAACTCCCCGAGGATAGGCCTATAATGGCATCAGCAGTTTTTTGGTTGGGAAATGAAGGTCTGGTTCTTCCTCAACCAAAGCAGCCTGGTTTTTTTTTTTTCAATGAGAAGACATTAACACGACAAAGACATACGAGCCAACTTAATGAAGCAACGTCCATATCAAATCTAACGACTCATAAGAATAGTTTAACCATTACAAGCTCGGTATATACAAATATCATTTCATGAAATAACTCAAATTTCAAATCACTCACTAACTTATGATATGTATGTAGGAACATCAATTTTGTTCATATTATAGCCTTTTTAGAATCCTGTTTAGCTTCCACCAAATAGTTGCGGTGACATCTTCAAATTGAAGCCCTGAAAATAGAGTCACTTGTTATGAGAAATATTTTACCCTCAAAATAAGACTTTCCAACATGAATTCGAATCAATGAAGATCCAAAAAAATATTAGACACCGAGTGAAAAATCAAAACAAATGGATAGACAGAAAAAGTTGTTGAGACCTATTATTTTAGATGGTGCAGGAAACTGTTTAGAACTAGCAGAGACTGATTAAGGGTAGTTTGGTCATTATAAATAACAAAATTCTTATATCAGTTGAAAATGAAAATTCGGTTGGTGGCATTACAGTAATTAAGTTCAAGTATGATGGTGGATATTTATAAAATATCAGATCGAAGCAGACATACAAACAGACTGTTTTTTCCTCTGCTCAACAGCTAGCTTCTATATATACCCAACCCCCACGTCACTCCCCCCACCGACACCTTCAGTACAGATATGGCAATGCTTCAATGGCTTCTTCTTCTTCACTGCATTTTCTTCATCTCAGCTTCTGCTGCTAAAGTTCAAAGTAAGCATTCTGCTTTTTTGTTTCCTAATCTGTGTGTTCTGCTACTTAAACTATCTTACTGTTGGGCCTAATTAAGGATTGAGTTTCAGTTTTTGGTGTATATTTTGTTGAATAAACTGTACTGTGCTGGCTGTTGAGTAATTTCAGCATTGATAGATTTCAAGTTATTGCAAATAAGAGTTTAGTTTTAATATATAAAGTGCATAGTTTCTGAGATAGATAGATAGATCTACTTTCTTAGACTTTGTTAAATGATATTATCTGGTTGCTCAATGTAGATCATTTCCCACCCTAGTGTACAAAGTTGTGCTTTGGCTATTTGGGATCCAAATTTGAGATTTTGCTTGGGAGGTATCAGGAAGGATTTGGAATTGGTTATTTGTATAATTAGGAAATTATCAAAGATAAATGTTAATAATAGAACCTTGGCTTCTATGTGTTTCGTGCCTTATTAACATAGCCAATGGAATAAGAAGAGGATGTTACATCTATGGCACTGACAATGAACTATTTAGTAATCTGCAAATTCTAAGGCTGTACTTATTCTTGCTGGTTCAATAGGGCGATGCTTGATCTTGTGAAATGTTTCGAGTAGTTAGGGGAGGCTGCTCAAATTGGCTGTTTGCTCTTTGTAAATTGGTGGTAACATGAGAAGGTACCTGTTAAAATATGACATCTGGGCCTAACTCAACCCCTAAAGCTATCATATTGTCAGACCAGTTTATTCCCAACCAATGTGGGACCTCAGATCCCCTTCACACCCAGGTCCAACTGGATTGTGGATTGAAAGTTTAAACTTGGATGGACCTGACTCTAATACCATGTAAAGATATGGCAGACGAGCCTGACTCGACCTCAAAAGTTAGCTCATGAGGGAAGGATTGCTCAACTCCATACCAGCAAACTACCGGTCCATTCTCTGGTCAATGCGGGACTCTAACCCACTAATGGAAGGGCAGTGCTAAAGATTCTTTAGTTTATGCCTTCGGATACTATGTTGGAGCCTACTTTTGTGTCTATCTCCTTTTTTTTTTCTTATAACTCTCTTGATAATATGGTGGTTGTTGATAATCTTTCCCTGGGTGTTCTAGAATTGTAGTCACATCCTAAATGATGTTTACTCTACTTTTCTGGCCCTTCTTCTTCTTTTAGTTAGTCTTAGATACCTAATTGCTTGTACTTCCAATTACCAAAAGCATACTGATAGGTGTCTCAAGTCTCTTGGATTGGATGTAAATTTACCCTCGTCATTCCCAATGCGTATTCCTTCAAGCAGTTAGCTTCTTGATCTTGATTCACTACTTTTGCCTTTATGATCAACCTCTAACACATATATCTTGATAAAAATACAGCTAAAGTAACTGATAATCCTGCTGATCAGCTGGTAGCTGCCCTTAATAGTAACAGGACTGCAAATAAATTATCCTCCTTGTACAGCAACCCTGGCTTGGCATGCTTGGCTCTGCAATATATAAAAGCATACCAAGGTGATTGTAAAGTAGTTGGAGGACCAGATGGCAAGAAACCTCCTGAATCTGCATTCGCCGAAACTTTTGCCCCTGATTGTGGTGTGCAGGTATCATCGCTTGCTCAAATAACTGGAAGATTTCTCGCATGTCAATCCAAGTATGTCGAACCTTCTGAAGCATTCAATGATATTCTTATAAGAAATAGCAACAGTTTGGATATTCTGTATAGCAAGAATCACACTGAGGTAGGTGCTGCTGTGAGTGGCTCCGATGGTGGTGGCCCCTATTTCTGGTGTGTGCTCTTCAGCAACGGCAAACCAAAGAGCAGCTTTAGCACAGGGGGAGGAGAGCCTAAGGTAAGTAGGCCTGGATGCTTCAGTGGTTCTAATGACCAATGCAATGGCGCTAATACTTTGTCTCAAACCATATATCTCTGGACAATCACAATAGGAGCTTCCGTTGCATTGCTTTATGCCTTACGAGTATAAACCATCACGGGATTTGTTTTTGGCTTGATTGAACAGCCTTTCTTTTGTGTTGACAGTGGCTTCATTTTTTATTTTTACATTTATTTTTTTGAATTAATAGGCTGCATTTATTTGGTGTTTGGGAATTAACTTGGGTTTTCTTGCCATATAGAGCAATCTATTTGATGAGTGTTTTCGAGAACATTTCCTCGTTCTACTTATTGTAACTACCTCTGCATATAAATCTGTATGCTGTAGAAATCAGAATCAAATGCTAAGTTTTGCATAGTTCCGGATTGGTTCGTATAATTTTCCGAGAAAATTGGGCCTCGAAGCCGTCGCAGCTCTAGCTCCACAAAATTGCCGAATTTGCCTGTTTCCTATTCCGAAGCCCATAAAATGCTTTCAGGCATCGTCCGATGCCATCAGGCGTACTAGAACTCTTGTGGACCCACTCGTATGTTTTTTCGAAAATGTTACGCAGGACCCCCCGTAGCGCCAGAATTGCCAAAATCGCCTCTTTCCTGTTCCTTGCTCATAAAATCCTACCAAGCATCCCCGGCCGCCGCTGAGCCATCTGGGCCTCTTGCCGGGCTCGTTAGGGACCCACTCCTATGGTTTTTTAAGAATGTTGCACCGGACCTTATGCAGCGCCAGAATCCGTGCCTAACACCCACAGAAAACTGTCGAAATCGCCGGTTTCCTGTTGCTTGGCCCATAAAATCCTACAAGGCGTCCCCAGCCGTCGCCGGGCTACCTGGACCTCTTACCGGGCTTATTGCGGACCTACTCGTATGATTTTTAGAGAATGTTGCGTCGGACCCTCTTGCAGCACCAGAATTCGTGGGCTAACAATAGAAAACTGCTGAAATTGTCTGTTTCCTTTTCCTTGGCCCATAAAATCCTACTAGGCCTCTGCCAACGTTGTCGGGCTACTTGGGCCTCTTTCTAGGCTCGTTGCGGACCCACCCGTATGATTGTTTGGGAATCTTGCGCTGGACCCCATGCAATCCCAAAATCCGTTGGCTAACACCCACAGAAAACAGCCGAAATCGCCTGTTTCCTGTTCCTTGGCCCATAAAATCCTACAAGGCCTCCGCCAACGCCGCCAGGCCACCTAGGCCTCTTGCCGGGCTCGTTGCGGACCCACCCATATGATTTTTCGGAAATCTTGCGCCGGACCCCCACGCAACCCCAAAATTCATGGGCTAACACCCACAAAAAACGACTGAAATAGCCTGTTTCCTTTTCCCTGGCCCATAAAATCCTACCAGGCCTCCGCCAACGCCGTCGGGCCACCGGGGAGTCTTGCCGGGTTCGTTGCGGACCCACCCGTATGATTTTTTTGGACTGTTGCGCCGGACCCCCATGCAGCCCAAATTCGTGGGCTAACACCCACAAAAAATGGTCGAAATCATCTGCTTCCTGTTCCTTAGCCCATAAAATCCTACCAGGCCTCCGCCAACACCGCCGGGCCACTTGGGCCTCTTGCCGGGCTTGTTACGGATCCACTCATATAATTTTTCGAGAATCTTACGCTGGACTTCCATGCAGCCCCAAAATCTGTGGGTTAACACCCACAAAAAATGGTCGAAATCTCCTACTTCCTGTTCATTGGCCGATAAAATCCTACCAGGCCTCAGCCAACGCCGTTGAGCCACCTGGGCCTCTTGCCGGGCTAGTTGCGGACCCACCCGTATGATATTTTAGGAATCTTGCGCCGGACCACCATGCAGCCCCAAAATTCGTGGGCTAATACCCATAAAAAATTGTCAAAATCGCCTGTTTTCTATTCCTTAGCCCATAAAATCCTACCAGGCCTCCGCCAATGCTGCCGGGCCACCTGGGCCTCTTACCATGCTTGTTACAGACCCACCCATATAATTTTTCGGGAATCTTGCACCGGACCACCATGCAGCCCCAAAATTCGTGGGCTAATACCCACAAAAAATTGTCAAAATCGTCTGTTTTCTATTCCTTAGCCCATAAAATCCTACCAGGCCTCCGCCAATGCTGCCGGGCCACCTGGGCCTCTTACCGTGCTCGTTACAGACCCACCCATATAATTTTTCGAGAATCTTGCGCTGGACCCCCATGTAGCCCCATTCCTACCAGGCCTTCACCAACGCCGTCGGGTCACCTGGGCCTCTTGCCGGGCTCATTACGGACCCACACGTATGATTTTTTGGGAATCTTGCGCTATACTACCATGCAGCCCCAAAATTCATGGGCTTAACACCCACAGAAAACAGCCGAAATCGCCTATTTCCTATTCCTTAGCCCTTAAAATCCTACCAGGCCTCCGCCAACGTCGTCGGGCCACTTGGGCCTCTTCCTGGGCTCGTTGTGGACCCACACGTATGATTTTTCGGGAATCTTGCACCATACTCCCATGCAACCCTAAATCTGTGGGCTAACCCACAGAAAACGATCGAAATTGCCTGTTTCCTATTCCTTGGCCCATAAAATCCTACCCGGCCTTTGCCGACGTCGTCTGGCCACCAGGGCCTCTTGCCGGGCTTGTTGCGGACCCACACGTATGATTTTTCGTTAATCTTGCGCTATACTCCCATGCAGCCCCAAATTTCGTGGGCTAACACCCACAGAAAACAATTGAAATAGCCTGTTTCCTTTTTCTTGGCCCATAAAATCCTATCAGGCCTCCGCCAACATCGTCGGGCCACCTGGGCATCTTTCCGGGCTCGTTGCGGACCCACACATATAATTGTTCGGGAATCTTGCGCCATACTCCCATGCAGCCCCAAAATTCGTGGGCTAACCCACAGAAAACAGTCGAAATCGCCTGTTTCCTGTTCCTTGGCCCATAAAATCCTACCAGGCCTTCGCCAACGCTGTCGGGCCACTAGGGCCTCTTTCTAGGCTCGTTGCGGATTCACCCATATGATTTTTGGAATCTTGCGCTGGACCCCATGCAATCCCAAAATCCGTTGGCTAACACCCACAGAAAACGATCGAAATCGCCTGTTTCCTATTCCTTGGTCCATAAAACTCTACCAGGCCTCCGCCAATGCTGCTGGGCCATCTGGGCCTCTTGTCGGGCTCGTTGCGGACTCACTTGTATGATATTTTGAGAATCTTGCGCCGGAACCCCATGCAGCCCAAAAATCTGTGGGCGCCACAGAAAATGATCAAAATCGCTTGTTTCCTGTTCCTTGGCCCATAAAATCCTACCAGGCCTCTGCCATTGTCATCGGGCCACCTGGGCCTTTTGCTAGGCTCGTTACAGATCCACCCGTATGATTTTTCGTGAAACCTTGCGACGAACCCCCATGCAGCCCCAAAATTTGTGGGCTAATACCCACAAAAAATCATCAAAATCGCCTGTTTCCTGTTCCTTGGCCTATAAAATTCTACCAGGCCTCCGCCAACGTCGCCGGGCCACCTGAGCCTCTTTTTGGGCTCGTTGCGGACCCACCTGTATAATTGTTCGGGAATCTTACATCGAACCCCATGCTGCCCAAAATTCGTGGGCTAACACCCACAGAAAATTGTCAAAATCGTATGTTTCCTGTTCCTTGGCCTATAAAATCCTACCAGGCCTCTGCTAACGTCGTCGGGCCACCTGGGCCTCTTGTCGGGCTTGTTGCAGACCCACACGTATGATTCTTTTGGGACTTTTGCGTTGGACTCCCATGCAGCCCCAAAATTCGTGGGCTTAACATCCACAGAAAACAGTTGAAATCGCCTATTTCCTGTTCTTTGGCCCATAAAATTCTTCCAGGCCTCCGTCGGGCCACCTGGGCCTCTTTCTGGGCTCGTTGCGTACCCATCCGTATGATTGTTCAGGAATCTTGCGTCGGACCCCCATGCAGCCCCAAAATTCGTGGGTTAACACCCATAGAAAATGATCGAAATCGTCTGTTTCCTGTTCCTTCGCCCATAAAATCTTACAAGGCCTCCGCCAATGCCGTCGGGCCACCTGGGCCTCTTGTCGGACTCGTTGCAAACCCACCCATATGATTTTTTGGGAATCTTGCACTGGACCCTCATACAGCCCCAAAATTCGTGGGCTAACACCCACAGAAAATGGTCGAAATCGCCTGATTCCTGTTCCTTGGCCCATAAAATCCTACCAGGCCTCCGCAATGCTGTTGGGCCACCTGGGCCTCTTGCTGGGCTCGTTACTAAGCCACCTGTATGATTTTTCGGGAATCTTGCGCCAGACCTTATGCAACCCCAAAATCCATGGGTTAACACCCACAGAAAACAGCTGAAATTTCTTGTTTCCTATTCTTTGGCCCAGAAAATCCTACTGGACCTATGCCAACGCCGCCAGGCCACTTAGGCCTTTTGCCAGGCTCGTTGAGGACCCACCCGTATGATTTTTCAGAAATCTTGTATCGGACCCGATGCATCCCCAAAATTTATGGGCTAACACCCACAGAAAACTGTCGAAATCGTCTGTTTCCTGTTCCTTGGCCCATAAAATGCTACCGGGCCTCCGCCAACGCCGTCAGGCCACCTAGGCCTTTTGCCGGACTCATTACAGACCCATCGGTATGATTTTTTGGGAATCTTGCATTGGACTCCCATGCAACCCATAAATCTATGGGCTAACACCCATAGAAAACTGTTGAAATTGCATGTTCCTGTGCCTTGGCCTATAAAATCCTACCGAGCCTCCGCCAACGCCGCCAGGCCACCTAGGCCTCTTGCTGGGCTCATTGCGGACCCACCTGTATTATTTTTCGGAAATCTTACGACGAGCCCCATGCAGCCCCAAAATCCATAGGCTAACACCCACAGAAAAATGCCAAAATTGCTTGTTTCCTGTTACTTGGCCCATAAAATCCTATCGGGCCTCCGCCAACGCCGTCGGGCCACGTAGGCCTCTTGTCGGACTCGTTGGGGACCCACTCGTATGATTTTTTGAGAATTTTGCATTGGACCCCCATGCAGCCCCAAAATTCGTGGGCTAAGACCTATAGAAAACTATCGAAATCGTTTGTTTCCTGTTCCTTGGCCCATAAAATCCTACCGGGCCTCCGCTAACGCCATCGGGCCACCTGAGCCTCTTGTCGGGCTTGTTGTGGACCACCCCATATGATTTTTTGTGAAACCTTGCGTCGGACCCCATGCAACCCCAAAATTCGTGGGCTAGTACCCACAGAAAACGATCGAAACCGCTTATTTTCTGTTCCTTGGCCCATAAAATCCTACCAGGCCTCCACCAATGCCGCCGGGCCACTTGGGCTTCTTGTCGGGCTCGTTGCGGAGCCACCCGTATGATTTTTCGGGAATCTTGCGCTGGACCCCCCATGCAGCTCCAAAATTCGTGGGTTTAACATCCACAGAAAATGACCGAAATCACATGTTTCCTATTTTTTGGCCCATAAAATCTTACTAGGCCTCCGTCAACATCGTCGGGCCACCTGGGCCTATTGCCGTGCTCGTTGCAGACCCACCCATATGATTTTTTGGGAATCTTTCGCCAGACCCCTATGCAGCCCCAAAATTCGTGAGCTAACCCCCACAGAAAATTGCTGAAATCGCCTGTTTCCTGTTCCTTCACCCATAAATTCCTATTAGGCCTCCACCAACGTCGTCGGGCTACCTGAGCCTTTTTCCAGGCTCGTTGCCGACCCACCTATATGATTTTTTGGGATTCTTGCGCCGGAGCCCCATGCAGCCCCAGAATCCATGGGCTAATACCCACAGAAAACTGTCGAATGCCTGTTTCCTGTTCCTTGGCCCATAAAATCCTACCAGGTCTTCCGCAAAAGCCACCGGGCCACCTAGGCCTATTGTCGGGCTCATTGCAGACCCACCCATATAATTTTTAGACAATCTTGCGCCGGAACCCCAAGCAACCCCAGAATCCGTGGGCTAACACCCACAGAAAACTGTCGAAATCGCCTATTTCCTGTTCCTTGGCCCATAAAATCATACCAGGCCTCCGCCAACACCGCCGGGCCACCTGGGCCGCCTGCCGGGCTCATTGCAGACCCACTCATATGAATTTTTGGGAATCTTACGTCGGAGCCCCATGCAACCCCAAAATCCATGGGCTAACACCCATAGAAAACTGTCGAAATCGCCTGTTTCCTGTTCCTTGACCGATAAAATCCTTCCAGACCTCCGCCAATACCGCGGGGCCACCTGGGCCTTTTTCTGAACTCATTGCGGACCCATCCGTATGATTTTTTGGGAATCTTGCGCCGGAGCCCAATGCAGCCCCAGATCTTTGGGCTAACACCCATAGAAAGCTGTCGAAATCGCCTGTTTCCTGTTCCTTAGCCCATAAAATCCTACCAGGCCTCCGCCTACGCCGCTGGCTACCTGGGCCTCTTTCCAGCCTCATTGTGGATCCACCCGTATGATTTTTCGGGAATCCTTCCCCGGAGCCCCATGCAGCCCCAGATTCCGTGGGCTAATACCTATAGAAAGTTGCCGAAATCGCTTGTTTCCTGTTCCTTGTCCTATAAAATTCTACTAGGACTTCGCCAACGCCGCCGGGCCACCTGGACCTCTTGCTGGGCTCATTATGGACCCACTCGTATAATTTTTTGAGAATCTTACGCCGGGACCCCATGCAACCCCAGAATCAGTGGGCTAACACCCACAGAAAACTGTCGAAATAGCCTGTTTTCTTGTTCTTTGGCCTAGAAAATTCGTGGGGTAACATTCACAGAAAACTGTCAAAATCGCATGTTCTCCTATTCCTTGGCCTAGAAATCGTCTGTTTCCTTTTTCGGAGCCTATAAAATGCTTCTAGGCGTTGTCTAGCGCCATCAGGCCTAGGACTCTTGGCAAGCTCGTTACGGATGGGTCCGTATAATTTTTAGGGAAAATTGGGCCCTGAGCGCCAGCAGCCCCAGAATCTGTCGGCTAACACCTACAAAAAACTATTGAAATCGCCTATTTTCTATATTGGAACCCATAAAATGCTCCCGGGCATCATCTGGCGCCACCGAGCCTAGTGGGATTCTTGGCGGGTTAATTACAGACAGGTTCATATAATTTTGTGGGAAAATTGGGCCCGGAGCCCCTGCAGTACCAAAATTCGTGGGCTAACACCCACAAAAAACTACTCCCTCTATCTCAATTCATACGACTCACTTTTCTTTTTAATCAAGAACGATTCATTTCTATATTTAGTAACAATTTTATTTTAAAATAATGATTTATAGCCATTGAATTATCTAGGACTTATGTTACATCACAAGTTTTAAAAAGTCATCACAAGTTTTAAAAAGTCTTTTTTTTAATTTCTTAAATGTCGTGTCAAGTCAAATTACATCACATAAATTGCGATAGATGAGTACCTTAAAATGTTGGTAGCCATTATATCGGCTGCCCGTAGAATTCATGACTTGTTTTCTTGTTGGAAATCCTTAAAGAAATTATGGTTTCCCCTGAAGTTGTGTCACTTTCATCCCCTTAATGTTTGTATATTTCATCTTGAAAAAAAAAACAAAAAAAACTGCAGTCTTATTAACATTCTATGTTCTATAAGAAGTCTTGGTTATGAAGAAAAAAGAAACTAATATCTTTTGTTCTTAATCAATTTTAATTACAACTGACTAAATAATCTGAAATTAGCATTGCTGTTTTTTCAATTTTGAAACTTTTAACGGTGGACTAGATTAAATCAGCAGCATTATTCATCTGAATTTCAAAGTGTGATATAATTAACAAGCCAACAAATACTTGATACACATTGAATTAATTGAATTTGGTGTAAACATCCGATGGTCGATGGGAGCACGTTGGTACAAGTGAACTTATTGTTCACTACCTGGCATCTAATATTGTGATTGGGGTGTCACTCTTTGTAACATTTGCATATTGGCTAGAAGAGAGTTCCTCTTCATTTGAATTTCTTTCTATGTAAAAACCTGGCTGTTTAGCCTGGGGCAATATGCCTTCATTGTTTAACATCACAACCACAGACGACATACTTGGACGATCTTCTGGACATTGTTGGACACATAGTAGACCAACACAGATTGATCGTACCACCTCAGATGTTGAACAAGAATCACTTAGGTTTTCATCAAGTAGTTCTATCGACCTACCTGCTTTATATATTTTCCACGCCTGTACATTTTACAAGTTTATTAGCATGACTAACTAGCTTAGCTTTGTAACATATCTGTTACTAGTAGATGAACATAATCAGGCTGATATAGTACAAGAAATGAAAAATCTTACATGTCCGAGCAGGTTAAGGTGATGGTCTGGATGAGAGAATTTTCTGTTGCTTTTCCCGCTCACAGTTTCCAGTACTAAGATACCAAAACTAAATACATCCGATTTTACTGAGTATAGCCCGTGCAATGCATATTCTGGTGAGAGGTACCCGCTGCATACACAAAAAATAGAACTTGAGTTGCTAATGCCGGAAAACATACCTTAACTATCTCAAGATTCTTCTGAGTTCAAAAAGACTAGGTTCTTACCATGTTCCAACAACTCGATTTGTCTTGGCTCCAATGTCATCCTCTTCACATATTTTTGCCAAGCCAAAGTCTGATATCTTTGGATTCATGTCCTTGTCTAGCAGAATGTTGTTAGCTTTCAGGTCTCTGTGAATTATTCTCAATTGCGAATCTTGATGCAGATACATAAGTCCTCTAGCTATACTGTTGATAATGTGAAATCGCTTAGGCCAGTCTAGTATCTTGCTTTGAGTATAATCTGCCAAAATTTTGTTTGTTCATTAAATAAGCTTTCTGAAGTACTACTATAGGCATCAGTTCACTGTGACACAATTAGTATATAAATTGAGGTAGTACCAAATATGAACGAATCAAGACTCCCGTTTGGCAAATACTCATAGATCAACATTTTTTCTTCCCCTTCAATGCAGCAGCCAAGAATCTTCACCAGATTCCTATGCTGAAGTTTAGCAATATAAACAACTTCATTTTTGAACTCTTTTTCTCCTTGTGTAGAAGTTTTAGACAGCCTCTTGACAGCTATTTCCTGTCCTTCAAGTATGCCCTAAACATCACAATCTCCACATGTTATGTATTTTCTTTACCTATTTTAATGTAGAAAGTACATAAATCAAGTTATGCATCCGCTTACTACAACAACAACATACCCAGTAAAATCCCACAAGTGGTGTATGGGGAGGGTAGAATGCACGCAGACCTTACCACTACCTTGTAGAGATAGAGAGGTTATTTCCAGAAGACCCTCAACTTATGTCTATCATCTCCAAATATAGACTACTGACTGAAATGAAAAGCAATTGACAATTTTATAAATACAAAAAAGTAGAAAAATAAATGACGGACAATAACAACACAATATACAAAGACGCGACTAGTCCTACTAACCTACTACATCATAAGGCAGGAAAACATGCTACCTCTACTAGCCTATTAACGTAATACCCTAAAAAATGGCCTCCATTTCTTTCTATCTAAGGTCATGTCCTCAGTGATGTAAAATTGTGTTCATATCCTGTCTAATCACCTCCGCCAACTACTTTTTCGGTCTACCTCTACCCTTATGTGTAACCCCTAAATCCAATTAAAAGACGAAAAATCAAGTAATTATACCACAAGTTCATGCACCAGAACATTCCTCTATTCCCACCTTCTTCCCTTAAATAGTCACCTTTGATTTTACAAAGCAAAACTTCATTTCATTATGCCTTTTATCATACAACTCCGACACTGAATCTAAAGATGAAGTATTACTCTGAGGACCAGGAAGATTTTTGTCTGTCATCTATAGTTTGTAGGATTATCTTTTGGGCATTCAAAGATGTGCCCGAGGCATAAAGTGTGTATACCTTGTAAACAGGTCCAAAGCCCCCTTCGCCAATCTTCCTGTCGATTGAAAAGTTATTGGTAGCCTTTGCTATGGTAGATAAATCAAACAATGGTATTTCAAATTCTTCAACGCAATTGCCACGGTTGAAATCTATCTTGTGGTCGCCACCGTGTTCCAACCTTCCTGCCAAAAGCAAATGAAGTGAATTTGCTGAAATTGTGAATATCAATTACTAGATATGAAAGTTTTTTTCACTATTATTCAGATTTTCTATTTCTACAAAAAGGGACTTATCCAACTTACCTGTATTTTTGATCTCTGAAGCCTTTTTCCTTCTTCTAAAGTAGATCAGAAGGCTAAGGATTACCAAAATTACACCAACTGATGATGGCAAAATCAAAATAAGTGATTTTCCTTTCTTTCCATTCGATTGTTCCAGACTATAATCTGCAAGTATTCATTCCAACAACGATAAATAGACTTATAAATTTCACTATCTCTGTAGGAAGTTGATTATGTTATTGGCTGAGTTATAAAGGTTCTGCAGGCCTTTTGAGCACTGTCGGTCATTTTGAGTGCGATGTTTACTTTGATTGATGCTACATAGCTATTGCTTTGTTCTATAGTAATAGGTTTTAGCTTAAGTAAAATTTGTTATATAGATAGCAGGCAGAAGTTTGCAGTTAATAGTACTAGATGGTTTACAAGCATAGGCACAAACCCTCAGGTCTGTTTTATTCAAAATGGCTGCAACAGTAAATTCTTTTACTCCGTTCCAATTTGTTGCCTGGTTTTGTCTTGCCACGGAGTTTAAGAAAGTAAAGAAGGGTCTTGAATTTTGTGTTCTTAAACTAAAGATACGTGAAATGTACCAAAACGTGTTTTGATCTTGTGGTCTTAAACATGTCATGTAGGAAGGTGAACTAAAAAGAAAAGTAAGACAAACAAATTGAAAGGAAGGAAGTACTATATTCAGGCAGGTAATCCACTAGAAATCACTAAAGAGCAACAAGCAAACCTGATTCAGAAGCAGCCACTCTAATGTAGATATCTAGGCCTCCTTTGGGTACCTGCCGAATGTCAACCAGATCCTTGAACCACAATAAGCATCCACTTCCTCCGTTGCGGATGTCAGCGTTTGAGTAAGCCATACAAGAGCAATTTTTAGAGCACATATCCTTGCATTCTTCCAGTGTTGTAGTCAGATTAGACCAGGAATTCCGTGTATCTGGAAGTTTGATTTGCGAATACTTCAAAAATGCATCTCCTTGAAGGCAATTTAGTTCAGTTCTTAGAACACAGCCACTTGACCAATCTGCCTTGTTCCAAGCTTTGCTATCCTTTGGCACAAATTTGTCCAAGCATCCACATTGTTCTGGAAAATCATTATTGTTGCAGCTACCATATGAGCCACATAAATTATAGGTGTCACAGTTATCTCCCGGTATTACGAGGAAAGGTACCCAACCCTTGTCTCCATCACCCCAAGTCAAAAATTGAATAACACCATTTTGAGTTAGTGTAAACGTTGCAAAAACTGAAGTTGTGAGGTTATATCCAAAATACACCTCTGTCTTACTTGAGAATACTCCATATTTATAGAAAGTACCTACTCTTGAGTTTGTTGCCCCACCAAAACGAAGACCATTCCATGCTCCAGACCGATATATCACAGTCGACCCCTTCTTCAGGAAGTTCTGTGGATGTCCAGAAGGATCACAGTGATATGAATAATCACCGGGAGCTGGATCCTCCTCAGTCTTCCATGACGACAGGTACACCTCTCGTCCTGTTACAAAGTTCCAACCGAGCTTCATGCCTGGTAATAGTGTATTAGTTGGGTGTTCAAAACTCTGCCATAGGAAATTCCCAGGACTATCATCTCCAGCTTGTTTCACAACAAGATTCCCCGAATCCAACAACTGTGCGATGGGATTCTGCACTGATCTCAATGTGTTAGTTGACCATACAACACTGTTAGTGTCATTGACAAGGACAAGAATACCTGGCTCAATGACTTTCAATATACCAGTTCTATTGGTCAAAGGAGCTTCTCTGTTGGCGACCCACACCACGGTCCTAACAGATATGTTCTTGTACCACATGCCCACGTAGCGATATGTGGATTTAGCTGGACTGAAGAATCCCAATTCGAATGTCCCACCAGGTGAAGAAATAGAATTTGCTTCACCATCTTTGATAAAACGAGTCGTAGTTATTGTATCTGTAGCACCAAAACATTGGTGGATAAAAGACAAGAACATGAGCATGAATATGTAAGAAAAGACTTCCTTTAATAATGCCTTCATGTTTTTGAACTACTTGATTGTGTTCAATTATGGTTAAGTAATAATAGTAGCATGGCTATGACTTATAAAAGGTCATTACTAATCTTTCCTTAAAAAGAAACCAACCGTGTTTTATCTGGTTTTGAACATGTTCCTCTGGATCTCTATCTCTGTCACCCTTGTCTGTGACAATATTTTTGACACACCTCAAACTTTAACGATTTTGTTATAAGTTTCGTGATCAAGTATTTTTCATAAGATTTTCAAACCAATCAAGATTCTATGTTGGACTTGACAATTTGCAAATACAATTTTTTTTAAAAAAAAACTGATAAGAGTATTTATTGGCGGCATTGACTTTTGTTTTGTTTAATATAAGTACAACTTTAGGTCTTTTACTCAACTATATATTTCTCTCCTTAAGAAGGGGAATGATCATATATTATATATTATATATTATATATTATATATTATATATATACTGCATCAGAAGTCTTCGTGTTACCTATGAATTTACAATTTTGAAGTTGCAATCAAATATTTAAACTAATTTAATTAATGAATTAATGCAAATACAACCCGTAATTAATTCTTTCCTTTTCGGCCGGAGAGTCGGTGAATTAGTAATACGAGGAAATTGGAATTTGTCATTATCCACTTCTTCTTTTAAAAAAATAAAAATAAAAAGAAAAGAAATCTCCTTTTCATCCTTCGTTAGTTGTCATAGTTTACATTTTTAGAGTGAAAATTATATAAAAATTTTGATTAACATTTAAGATGTATTTTTTCATCAAATTAATATAAAACAAATTATAATGAATAATACCCTTTTAATAATTTTAGAATATCTAAATTTTTATTTTAAGATATCAAATTAACTTAATCATTTGGCTTTGAAAATTAATCAATTGACTTTTGAAAAATGCAACATAACAACTAAAAAAGAATAGATCGAGTAAGAAACAAAGTACAAGTTTTTTAGGATACCTTAACTAAATATATCATATTTAAAAAATATTTATTATTTATATCTATCAGAAAAAAGATGAATATAATTCTCAACTTTTACGATTTATCAAATATATCCTTAGTTAAAAAAATCATATAAACCCTTGTCGTCTTGGGCGATTTATCAAACATATCGATGATTTTAGTTGCTTATTCTAATTTGTTTTAGTATTATCTGGGCCTATAGTTATTCATTTGACCAATGTGAAATGAAAAATACCAGCAATGATATCGTTCACATTTGAGTTTTTGAAATTAGCTGTGAATTTTTTATTAATTGGTTAAGCTTGTTACGTCAAAGCTTGACTAATTGTGATTCACACCAAATTATTTATAAGAGATAATATCTTATATGACCATTCAATTAGGGATACTATTTTTAGAAAATTTAATTAATTTTATTTGTAATTCAAAAGTGGTTAAACTAAGGTAGAATATTTGAAAATTACTCAATTTTATTTTATAATTTTAAAATTATTTAAATATTTGATATTTTATTTAAAAAATTATCCAATCAATTTAAATATGTTTAAAGTTAAATAATGTGAGTCAAATGTGTGTTTTCCATGACCCTACTATTTTAAAAGGGACTAGGAAATACACCTTAGGCACGACCTTTTTACTTGGCAATAATGTTGTGACAATGATGGGTTGGTTATTAAAATCCTCTACACTTCATCGGTCAAGAAATTTGAAGGGTCAGAATCAAAAATCCTTTGAATGAAAGGGTCTCGAAGTAATCAACCCAATTCAACTCTAAAACAGTAGCAGGTTGGTGAAGGCTAGTCCTTCTTTCTTTTTCATAATTTTTTTAAATTTAAATTTAAACTTAAAATATTGTCAATATATTAAATGTTTAATATGTCTAACAATATTACATGAAAGAACATAATAATTATAATCATAATATGCATTATACATATGATTGATGGTGCTTTCAATAACAATCTCTTATCAAAAATATATAATATCAAAAAAATTAGAAGATTTTCAAATCAAACATTGCAAATAGTGATTATGAATTTGAGTTATCCTACATAAAATAATCATGTCTTACAATTTTAGTTATTTTAATTCAAATTAATAAATATATTTGACTTATGAACTGACATTGGTTAAGCCTCAAGGACTTTGTTAGGCTAGACTTATAAGCCTCAATTTTAATAAATTTAAAAAATCTTATCCTAATTCGACACTAATAATAATTGAATTGGACCAACCGTGTAGACTAAGACCATTTTGACAGCTCTCATTGCAACTGCATTTAATTTTCAAAAACATTTTTGTAATATCTCAATTTTCGTTGATAAATCTTTTTCTTCTTTTTTAGTTTTGATTGATTATTCCGTCAATCAAATATGAGAAGGACTACATGGCCCTACCAAGAGAGACGGACTCTTCATCCATGCATTTTAATTATGGCAAAGAAAATAGTAATATTGACATATCATTCAAAAGAATGGAAACCTCCCTCAACTATGGAAAATAAAACAATTTTCCCCTCCGTTTCCCAAATATGAATTACCACATAAAATTCTTATAAAATAAAAGGGTCTTGGTAAAATGTATATTTGACTAATGAATTCAAAACAATTTATCCCAAATTAGGTATCACCTAATGAATTCAAAACAATAAATTGTAGGCTTTTCCAATTATACCTTTGGATTCTATCTTCTTAATGGCGTTCAATTTTCAACAATAACAACAAGAACATACCACAAGTAGGGTCTACCTCATAGAAGTAGAGAAGGTATTTCCTGGAAATCCTTGTCTCAAAAATCTATAAGTAGAATAAATTAGATATGACAAAATGGAAAGAAAGGGAATAGAAAGGGCGACTAATAACGAAAAACACATAACAATATGCAAATACGATAAAATTAACACACATACGACAGATAATGACAACACATGATATACAACATGACTACTCCTACTACACTACTATACCCAAGGTCAGACATCCACCTAACCGTACCAACCAATTAGCCTGCTACTCTAATTCGCGATCTCCACTATGTTCTATCTAAGGTCATGTCCTCGGTGAGATCAAGTTTCGTCACATCCTGTTTGATCATCTTCCCCAAATACTTCTTCGGTCTACCTCTACCCCTCCGTGTAGCTCCCAAAACCAACCTCTCGCACCTCCTAGCAAGAGCATCGGTACTCATTCTCTACACATGTTCAAACCATCACAGTCTTGCTTCCCTCATCTTATCAGCCACAGGAGTCACCTTTAGCTTCTCCCAAATGGTCTCATTCCTAATCTTATTACTCCTGGTGTGGCCACACATCCATCTCAACATCTTCATCTCTACGATATGCATCTTCTGAACATGTGTATTTTTTATTGGTCAACACTCCACCCCATACAACAAAGATGGTCTAACCACCGTTCAATCTTCAAGAAACATTAATTGAAAACAATAGCTTACTAAAACTATAGTAATTATTGATTTCTTAGTATTTTTACTGAAGTGATAAGAGTACTTATTTTCAAAACTTTAGTTTAAATCACAACATTCAAAACCGTGTATACTTTCTTAAAATTCATGTTAAGCCAAAATTGTACAAACAAATTTGTTGTCTAAACGGATTGACCTGCAAAATGAAGTCTTGCTCGACTCTCAGACAACCTTACTCAAAAGAAGACCACACAACAGACTTAACAATAACATGTAACATTTTTTTAACAAACAACTTTCATGGCTATAATATTTCCATTAATTCTACTTCTGTTGTCTTCTGTTTCTCTTCAAAATGTTGTTAATGGTCAAGTGGATACCACAACTACAACTCAATTCATCAAACATGGTGATACTATTGCTTCCTCCCGCGGAACATTTGAGTTCGGATTCTTCAGTCCTGGAGAAACATCTACAAATCACTATGTTGGAATATGGTACAAGAAAACCTCTGCTACTACTCCTGTTTGGGTAGCTAATAGGTTGGCTCCACTTGCTAATAAATATGGGGTCTTGAAAGTTATTCATCCAGGTCTAGTTGTTCTTCTGAGTGATACTAATGCAACTGTTTGGTCCACAAATTCATCGAAATCTGTGCAGAATCCTGTTGCTCAGTTGTTGGATACAGGTTGTGGTGAGGGATGGCTAATGATCCGGATCCGGAGAATTTCCTCTGGCAAAGTTTTGACTATCCTATTGATACATTGTTGGAAGGAATGAAACTTGGGACGGACTTGGTGACCGGATTTGAAAGGTATCTTGCTTCTTGGAAAAGCAGTGATGATCCTGCTCTGCTCTGGGGGATTATACTTATCATTGTGATCCTACGGGTTATCCGCAAAACCTAACGAAGTTACTGTCACGTTGTTGAATGCTCGATAGGAAGCACTTGCATCTCAGAATTGTATTAAAATCCTCCACTTCTTTTCTTTAAGTAAACTAGACTTTCTGGTTTGCACGTGTATCCCGTGTAATTTGTTTTTATAGATTTAAACAAATTTTTAAAAGTGACCAAGAACACCAAATGAGGGGCATATTTTAGTGTATTAAAGTAATTCTTTTTACGTAACTAACCATAGAACATTGGCTAGTAGTTAGTAAACTTCCAATGAGCTAATCTGAGACTAAATAAAAATATAAATTTTATATACAAAATCAAATTAAAGAAGTCTAATAGAGAGAGAAAACACACTAATAAAAAAAGAAAAAAGAGAAAAAAATACAACATACACATTCTTCTTGAAACTTGATTCATAAGAATACAGATGGAGAATGAAATACAAAAGTGTTTCACTACTTTAACTACACATAGAAGGAAAAATAATAACCTTTGGCAGGGGTCTCATGGAATAAAAGTGATGAATTTATATAGAGAAAAATGGAGGAATATATATAACTAAAGCTTTAAATTAATTATTTGAAGGTTATGAATATGAAAAACATGAAAACTTATGGATATTAAGATTAGCAATTGAATAGGTAATTAGATATAAGTTATAAATATGAATGTTTAACACAAATATAATAATAATAATAATAATAATAAATAAATAAATAAATAAATAAGTAAATAAACAAATAAGGAAAAAGAATTAGTATTAATCACATTTAAGTGGTAGCTCAAACGACCAAAATAGATAAAAGGATCGAAGTTAAGAACTACATTCAAATTGGAAGAGCAAACATTTGTAATTTGTTCCATGTTAAGTAACAATTATTTCGTCATAATTGATATTTATATTTATTACACTTTAAAAGAGTGTAATATTAAATATAAAAGAAATAAATGTTACATAACCACTTCAGCAGAGAAGCCCAAAACAGCTAACCATTTCATTGAATCAATTTTTGTAATTTTTAAATTGAATTCTTTTTGTTTTTGTTACATATATATTTACTTATTTTTTATTCATAAATATGATTAGAATAGTGTTTCAACTTTTTACTTAATATTCATTTATAGACGTACAATTACTAACCATCATTGCCAAGGAAAAATTGAATAAAAAGATCATGCATGCAATGTATTTTGCTACCAAACAACTACAATTTCAATTTACTAATAGGATTCATTTCGACTTCTTTGTAATTAATAAAGTACGTAACTGTTTCAACACATAATGATTCAATGATTAAGTGGGCACATTTCGGGGGAATTCATGAATATGGACTAGTAAAGCTAGTAGGACTGCTAAACTTCTCATTTTATTCTCTTTATTATGTAATTCAAATATTACTATTTAATTTATGTTTTGATTAATTATTTTATTATATTTTTATTTTGTAAACCTTTGATAAGGACATTTCACCATTAGTGTGCCTTGCTACTATTGAGAATGAAATAAATTTTTTATCTTTAATTACGAATCTTGTATTCGAGCTCTGAAAATAAAAAACTTTTAAGCGTGAAACATTTTATCTTTTTAATGGTCCAAACCTAATTAGTCGAGTCAGTCGACTTCATACATTCAATGGTTAAGCCAAAAGACAATTTGAAAACTTGACTAATGAATTTGCTAAAATTAAAAAAAAAAAAAAAAGAAGAAGAAGAAGATCAAATTTTTTTTTTTTAAAAAAAAAAAAACTGATTTGCTAAAATTGAATGAACGTTTTATATGTCAAAAAAGTTAGAAAGTGATGTCCACTTAATCAATGAAACAGGTCCTTCCCATTATCTGAACTTAGTCCTTACAACACCATACATTTTTTTGTGGTTGTAGATGCATACTATTATATTTTTTATTAGTGTTCGGATCAGCTTGGTATTACATAAATGCATATTATTATACATATTTTTCTATGTAAAAAGTACACAAAATATACTTAATTTGAAATTATTTATCGTTAATAGACTCAATATAAACTATTTATCATTAATAAATATCTTACCCAAACTATTTACCTTTCTACCCCCTTACCCCTTTTAATTTCGCATGCTGACGTCAGCATAAATACCCTGAAATATACTCTGGTGGTATATGTATACCATAGCGGTATCAATGAACTCAGTCTTTTGTGATACTCTGGCGGTATATTGATATCCAATGGGTATATATGTTTTTTTTTAAGAAACAAATAAAAAATTATTAAACTCTAAATTAGTAGAAAATATATTCATTATGTGGTATATTGATACCCAATGGGTATATTATATAGTTTTTTTTAAGAAACAAATAAAAAAATTATTAAACTCTAAATTAGTTGAAAATATATTCGTTATATACTCTGTCGGTATATATATCATATCGGTATCATATAGTATTGAGCTTAATCATCTGTGATACCCTGTTGGTATATGTATAAAGCAGATGTTGACATCATGATGATGTCAGCGCGCGAATTTTAGGCAAAATTTTAATAGTATGGGGGTAGAAAATGTAAAGGGATATATGGATGTAAATATTTTCATTTAAAGTGGTATAAGCTTAGTTTTCTTTTCCTATTAGTGTCCGGCCCAACTTATGCACACCTCGATGAATTCCACAAAATACATGTTACCTCCTAGTAGCAACAACACGTACTAGGTAGACACATATTATTTTATATATCTATATGTGTATGTATGTATGTATGTATTTTCTCAGGGTCAGTTTGTGTGCAGCTCGATTAATTCCACGAGATACTTGTTACCTCTCAATAGCAACAACAAATAGTAGGCAGATGCATGTTATTATATATATTTTCTTTATTGATATCCAAGCCAGCTTGTATGCACCTTGACTATTTTAGTCCTTATTACACGGTACATTGTTTTGTCATTGTAGAGGCATATTATTATATATATTTATTTATTTATTGATGTTCGGACCAATTTGCACGCCCTTCAAATAATTTCACAAAATATTCAGGAACTTGCATTTCCAATTTACTCCAATCTGCATTCTTACTTCATTTTAATTAACAAGACACTAATCATTTACAGCAAAGATTTAATGTACCCAAAACCAAAATGGCTGCTTGTCTTACATGTGCAGAGAAAGACTATTCAAAATGACATGCTAATGTTACGAAAAATAAATGTTTAGATCAATATCAGAGTGACGGACCATTATTTCCAAATGCAAGATTACTACTATATGCAAAGGAGAAATTCAATAAGATATATCCTTTGTAAAGCCAACAGGAACAAGCTGAAAAGTTGGCTAAGTCTTGGGAAAAAGCAAAGAATCAATCTCCATGTACCGTTATACACTCCATTGTTCTTCTGAAGATGCCAACTGATCCATGAAATCTGGACTGGTGAAGTAAAAATCCTTTGATTTTTTGTCATTTCTCCTGTTGGATGAATATTTTTTCAGTACTCTAATGAAACATAACAACAGGAGACGATTGAGAGGAATACACACCTGGTTTCTCTTTGTCTAGTGAGGAGAACTAATATACCAAACCCTACAATTAATGCAATTTTTATCACCTGAAAAATGTGAATATAACAAGTATTAAAACTAAAATATTCAGATCAAGCCATCTTAACGCTTCCGGAGGCTGTACTTCCCTAAGCTTATAGTTGGATAGTAGACATCCAAGTGAGTGATATAAGAATGGATGAATCAAAATAAGATGCATGTCTGACCTGTCTAACAGGTCCAGAAGAGCCATTTTCTCCAAAGCTCTCAGACTGATTTCTTGGCTTTTGTGGCTTCTCTCTTCCTTTCTTTGTCATGGCGTCACTTCTATTGAAAAAACTATGCTGCTTCCATGAAAACAATAAACAGTTACCTTTTGCAGGAACTTGTTCAGGCAAACAAAAATCTTCCAAGAGGACCAAATGTTTAAGTAGTTAACTGTATAATACAATGATGATATGACCAGTATGAGGATTTGGTAGTAAACAGTTGGTCAAATAGATATGCATGATAAAGAGACATGCAGAGTTTTCCATCAAAATTACCACTAAGGATAGTGGACTAACTTATAGAATACTATTGAACATTTAAAAGAGATCAGCAAGGATACTGAGTACCTTCCCTGTAGTTTCCTGCATGGAAGGTCTCTTATTTCTTTGATGATCGTCTAATCCAATGTGGCAATCTTCTGATAAATGCAATAAGTTTTTGCCTGAACTTGTCATACATGGACGCTTTTTGTCATTTGGAAATATCCATGCACCAGAATTTTCAGAGTCATAAAGCTCATCATCGCGGTATGCTATTAATTTTGGTTTCACATTTGAAGCCCTTTCAAAATGTACTTCTGGTAAAGTCTCTGATATGATTTCTCTGTTTCGTTTCTCTGCAACTGAAGGATCACCAAAACAATCTCGATCAGCAGATAAATTATCAGCTTTCAGCATATCTGGATGAGCCATACTAATTGTTTGGGATCTAGCAGATATGGGGATCTCCTGATGACTTGAGCCTGCTTCGTTAAATCGGACAATATGCACACTAGATTGCTTCAACTCTTCATGCAACAGGGGCTGTTCCGTACCAACAATATCTTTCTCTGGAGAACGATTTTCTCCTTTTATGCGAATATTTACTTGAGGCTCTGGCAAGTCAATAGCATTAAGAGGTCTTTCTAGTCTTAATGCCCTCATCTTATAAGGCCTTGAAGTGTTGTCTGGACCCAGATCTTTTAGGGAGCCTCCGATTCCAACTAAATTTGGTTGGGATTTTGATGCTCGAGTTCTTGTAAGAGATCTTCTCCCTTTCTTCTGATGTATGAAATTAGTTCAATATTTTCCATGTTTTATGTTAATAAAAGAAATAAGGAGTCTGACATGACGACACCCTTAAATAAGCTGAAGAGTAGAAGTACCTGAGAAAGACCGGTTTCAAAGGCACTTATCATTTTCCTGACACTGCTAGGAGTTTTCTCCAACACACCTTGATCCGCAGGTTCGCTATACGAATCAACAACATTCTTCTTTTGGGATATGGACTCTTTCTTAGCAGCAACATCCAAATATTGTATTTCAACCCCTTCTTTTAGAGGTGAAGATGAGTTTACTTCACTTCTATCTGTGGCATTCTAAACAGGCAGATTTGCAATCAAAACTCTTAGCAATTTACTCAGTTATAATTCATTAGAGAAAAGCAAATATTGACATCATCGCAACCTACTAAGCCCTCTCTATAACAACCTACTAAGCATTCTCACCACAGTGCTTCCATCTTGGGTGAAGCTGCAATTCTCCTACTTTTGAATTACCATAACAAATTTAGTTAAATCTTATAAGTCCTAAATTTTGTTCCTATGTCTTTCTCCCTTTAATATAGTTCATAGAATGTGTGATCAAACCTGAAAACTCCCTTGTGATGAGCAGAGATGATGCAAATGTATCTCGCAGAGGCACTGCAGTTCCTTTGTATTTAACATTTGTCGCAAGAACTCTGTCTTGTTTCTTTTTCAACGCAGATTCTCTCTGCCAAATCAATCAAAATAATATTATACATAAGCTGATAGAGTCGTCAAGGCTAATAAAACTTTTAAGCATAGAAAAAGAAAAAAGAAAAAACTTTACGGACTTGTAAAATCCTTTTAGAAACTCAGAGTAGGAACATGTTTGAGAAACAGTGTAATATTACCACATTACGGATTAGGTTGCGTTCATCTTCACTTAGAATGAATTGCAACTTCATATGAACATAATGACATCCTTCAAGTTGAAAAAAATCATCCCAATCACCCTTCTCAACTATTGATAACGTCTTTACTTCTGTCAAATAGAAACATTTTGTCACCAACCTATACATTAGCATCAAATTTGGAACACAATACACAAAGATGATATATATATATATATATATATATATATATATATACCTTTACGCGATATCTCATTTCCCTCAGCATCCTCAAGTCTAACAACCAAATTTTCGCGAAATGTGGTTAATGGACTGCAAAAGAAGAATCAAATTACCCGAACTCATTAATCGTAATGTTTTTTGTGCTGAAAGCATGAAACATAAAAATAAAGAGGTGATTGAATAATCATTACAAGGAGAAATCTCCCTTGTCCCATGTTTGGTACGCTTGCTTCCCCATGGAAACTACAAGAAAGCATATGAAATCCCAAATCAATTGGAAATGTAAACAACTATATATACAACACTAAAAAGAAAGAAGAGGAAAATACTAACCCCATAAGCAAATTGAAGAAGATGAAACATTCTTGAAATCAAACACTGCGTAATAACATATTGAGCTTAATAGAGAAAAAAAAAAAAGGAAGTCATTCATCAAACATTAAAACAGGGAAGCTTTTTGTACCTGAAACTTGGATTGTTCCTGGCATTTGGGAGAATTGTATATGTTGAACCAAAAAAATATTATCCCTTCAAGTGTACTACATAACTCACGGGAACTTTTCTTCTTTTTTATTTGTAAGTGAAGAGTGTATAACCTTAACCTTAGAAGCATGACTTTGTCTTGTATTGGATAGAAGAGAAATTTTGGTTGGACAGCAGAATGCGGATGTGGATATGCTAAGAAAGATAATTGGTCCATTAAACAGCTCAACGGCTCTGAGTGTGTGAAATAAATACTCCCTCCGTCTAGCACCCTTAAACTTTACACGATGTTTAAGGCAAAAAAAGTAAGAGTTTTGAAACTTGTGATCTAAAATCATTTCATTAAGGACAAAAGGGGAATTTCATAGTTAAATTATTTTCAATTAGAATAAAATAACATTCTTTTTGGGATGGACCAAAAAAGGAAAGAGTGCCACATAAAATCAGACGGATGAAGTAGATTTTTTGTTTTCTTTTATTTTGGAGTTTACAACAATCTTATCATCATATCATCCTAGTCCGAGATTATTAAAAGTGTAAAGTTAGATTACCATTTTACCCCTACACTAAATCAAAAGAATATAAAATATTTAATTTATCTAATCTAATTAATTAAATATTTTTATCCTTCAATGAAAACTACTTCTTTAACTTGACAAAGAAATGTGCACAAACGTTACGTTTAAAAAATGTGTACAGACGTTTAATCAACCACAATTATGTGCCTCCCCACATATCAATCAGTGATTTTAGAAAATTATTACAAGTCATTTATGTAGTGTTATTGCACTTTCATAGTTGATTCTTCATATTCTCATATGTATATTAGTAATAGGGGTGAACAAAACCAAACCGAAAATCGAATCAAACCGTAAACAAGTCAACTCGACAAAAAAAATTCGACTAGTGGTTTGATTTGACTTGGTTTGGTGTTGACGAAAAAAATCCGACTATATTTGAGTTGGTTTGGTTTTGATTTTAAAAAACCAACCCGAGGCCAAACCAACCCGACATTATATATGTATATATATATATATATAAAATTCTGTATCGAATCAAAACACTCACGACTCTATTCCTCGAGTCATGGTGGCACCGACTATAACCTGTCTATAGATAAGTTTGCTCGTTACCCATTACAACAAGTAATGGTTTAAGGATAGAAATTAGATGGAAGTAATAAATTAAATATGGAAGCAGAAGAAAATATGGAAGAAAGCCTATTAATAGATATATATATGTATGTATATATACATATACATATATGTATGTATGTATGTATATATACATACATATATATATATATATAATGGCCGAAATCGCCTGTTTTTCCTTCCTTGGACCATAAAATCCTACCAGGGCCCCGCCAACACAGCCAGACCACCTGCGCCACTTCTCGGGCTCGTCCCCGACCCACCCGTATAACGTTTCGGGATTCTTCACCCGGAACCCCAGATGGCACCAGAATCCGTGGACTAACACCCACGAAAAATGGCCGAAATCGCCTATTTCTCCATCCTAGCGCCATAAAATCCTACCAGGGCCCCGCCAACAACACCAAACCACCTAAGCCGCTTGCTAAGCTCATCCCCCACCCACCCGTATGAATTTTCGAGATTCTTCGCCCAGAACCTCAGATGGCACCAGAATTAGTGGGCTAACACCCACGAAAAATGGCCGAAATCGCCTGTTTCTCCTTCCTTGGGCCATAAAATCCTACCAGGGCCCCCCCAATACCGCCGGACCAACTGAGCCGCTTTCCAGGATAGTACCCAACCCACCCGAATGATTTTTCAAGATTCTTCACCCAGAACCCCAGATGGCACCAGAATCAGTAGGCTAAAACCCACGAAAAATGGCCAAAATCGCCTATTTCTCCATCCTTGGGCCATAAAATCCTACCAGGGACCCGCCAACACCGCCGGACCACCAAGGCCACTTACCGGGCTCGTCCCAGACACACCCGTATGATTTTTCGGAATTCTTCACCCGGAACCCAAAATGGCGCCAGAATCTGTGGGCTAACACCCATGGAAAATGGCCAAAATCGCTTGTTTCTTCTTCCTTAGGCCATAAAATCCTACCAGGGTCCCACCAATGTCGCCAGACCACCTGGACCCCTTGCCAGACCAGTGCCCAACCCACTCGTATGATTTTTTGGGATTCTTCACCCGGAACCCCAGATGGCGCCAGAATCTGTGGTCAACACCCACGAAAAATGGCCAAAAACGTCTGTTTCTCCTTCCTTGGGCCATAAGATCCTACCAGGGCTGCGCTAATGCCGCCAAACCACCTAGGCCACTTACCGGGCTCGTGCATGACCGACACGTATGATTTTTTGGGATTCTTCCCCCAAAAACCCAGATAAAGCCAGAATCTGTAGGCTAACACCGATGGAAAATGGTCGAAATTACTGGTTTCTTCTTCCTTGGGCAATAAAATCCTACCTGGGCATCGCCAATGGCGTCGAACCACCTGGGCCGCTTTTCAAGCTCGTCCCTGACCCACCGATATGAATATTTGGGATTCGTCGCCCAGAACCCCAGATGGCGCCAGAATCCGTGGGCTAACACCCACGAAAAATGGCCAAAATCGCCTATTTCTCCTTCATTGGGCCATAAAATCCTACCAGGGCCCCGCCAACACCGCCGGACCACCTGGGCTGCTTACCGGGCTTGTGCCTGACCCACCCGTATGATTTTTATGGATTCTTCACCCGGAATCCCAGATGGCGCCAGAATCCGTGGGCTAACACCCACGAAAAATGGCCGAAATCGCTTGTTTCTCCTTCCTTGGGCCATAAATCCTACCAGGGCCCCGCCAACACCACCGGACTATCTGGGCTGCTTTCCAGGCTCCTCCCTGACCCACCCGTATAATTGTTTGTAAAATCCTACCAGGGCCCCGACAACGCTGCTGGACCACCTGGGCCGCTTGCTGGACTCGTGCTCGACCCAGCTGTGTTATTTTTCGGGATTCTTCCCTCGAAACCACAGATGGCACCAGAATTTGTAGGCTAACACCCACGGAAAATGGCCGAAATTGCCGGTTTCTCCTTTCTTTGGCCATAAGATCCTACCAGGGCCCCACTAATGCTACCGGACCACCTGGGCCGCTTGACGGGCTCTTGCCCAACCCACCAGTATGATTTTTTGGGATTCATCACCCGAAACCCCAGATGGCACCAGAATCCGTGGTTAACACCCATGGAAAATGATCGAAATCGCCTGTTTCTCTTTACTTGGGCCATAAAATCCTACTAGGGCCCAGCCAATGCCGTCGGACCACCGGGGCCACTTAACGGGCTCGTGTCCAAACTACCCATATGATATTTCGGGATTCTTCACTCGAAACCCTAGATGACACCAGAATCTGTGGTCTAACACCCACGAAAAATGGCCAAAATTGCCTGTTTCTCCTTTCTTGGGCCATAAAATCCTACCAGGGCCCCGCCAACGCCGTTGAACCACCTGGGCCGCTTACCAGGCTCGTACCTCACCCACTCACATGACTTTCGGGATTCTTCACTCGGAACCCCAGATGGCACCAGAATCTGTGGGCTAATACCCATGGAAAATGGCCGAAATCGCCTGTTTCTCCTTCCTTGGGCCATAAAATCCTACCA
>DF358201.1:198-32917 GCA_000787875.1 Solanum virginianum
CCAGCGATCAGATCGGGGAAAAAATTACACGGATAGCCTTAGAATGGAGAGGCGACCCTGCTGGGCAAAGAATCGAAAAATATTTTTGCCAAAAATAGTCACACGCGCTGGCTCGTGAGGCGCATTGAGACGCAGATCCGATACTTCCGGCGGAGCGTGAGGGCGCTTGAATCAATAAGACTCAAAGGAGCTTACTGGGTTTGGTCGTCTGAGTAGTCCGCACCTTGTGATGGTGTCGATTTTGCACAACACTCGAGAAAAACAAAAGAACGACGCACACCAGCCTGGCGATCACTAGAAACTGTCTGGTTTTCAGTTTCTTGGAAGGAACAGTCAAGAAAAAAAAACAAAAGAACGACCCACACCAGCCTGGCAGTCACTAGAAACTGTCTGGTTTTCAGTTTCTTGGAAGGAACAGCCAAGAAAAAAAAACAAAAGAACCACCCACACCAGCCTGGCAGTCACTAGAAACTGTCTGGTTTTCAGTTTCTTGGAAGGAACACTCGAGAAAAACAAAAGAATGACGCACATCAGCCTGACAGTTACTAGAAACTGTCTGGTTTTCAATTTCTTGGAAGAAAGTTTCAGCCGAAAAGATGACACGGTGCTACACATGATAAATATGAACCAAAAAGATGACAAGATGACCTAATCTTCTTTTTTTGTTTGTTTGCTAACATAATCATTGGCCAGACGGGCAGCATCTATGGGTCATAACCTCCCGCCGGCAGCGAAAGCTCTTTGATTTTCTAGCAAGACCGTAGAAGCTCTGATACCATGTGAGAAATATGAGAGGAAAATATTATTGAATTGTGTTGTCTACATTATTACATTGAGACCCTATTTATAGATAATATATTAGACTTCTTTTCCAACTAGGATACTATAATACAATCTTTTTCCAACTAGGATACTATAATACAATCCTTTTCCAACTAGTATACTATAATACAATCCTTTTCCAAGTAAAATTCTATATACTATCGTTATTCCTATTCCTATTCTAACAAGTAGAATAACTGAAATATGTTACTAGTTTAAGTGCTACCAAAGAACTTCATCAAAGAAATTAAAGCTATTTTATTTTTACCTGCTAATGACCGATGCAAAGATGCTGACACCAGAAGTAAACAGTAATAGTATAAAATATGAAATGAAATCCAGTTTTATTTCACTAGAAGGAGAGCGTTGAAGTTACTGGTAAAGTTGTTGCCATGTGACCTGGAGGTTACGGGTTTAAGACTTGGAAACAGCCTCTGGCAGAAACACAAGGTAAGACTGCCTACAATAAACCCTTGTGACTGGGCCCTTCCCCGAACCTTGCCGCATAGCAGGAGCTTTAGTGCACCGGACTGTCCTTTTTAATGGCTCTGTCAGATAAGCTGAACCAAGCTCCACAGAAATCAAGTGGAAGCACAAAATTTAAGATGTACATGCCTAGTTAAAAGGTTTTGCACGTCTCAGACTCTATTATGACTATAATTGCATGTTGTAGCTCTCAACGTCGTTGAACCATCGGGATATAACATCTTCAGTTGAACTGCATACATGTTATAATAGCTATTCATAAGAACTGAATATCTAATGAAATGCCAGGTGATAGTGTATTATTGTATCTGGATAATTTTGTGTTGGCATTTAAACTTTGTAGTCTGATTTGCTAAAAGTAGTGTCCATTCTGGAGATCTCACACTGGAGACATGGTCTGAACTCTTTCAGTTTCAGCAACTTAATGCGTATTAGCTTTTTATATGTGTAGTTTATTTCTGAAATTGTCAAAAGTTTCTGCAGCAATTAAGCGGCTTGAAGGCATGGGTGCCTCATCTTTTGTTCTTGATCTCAGAGACAACCTTGGTGGACTAGTGCAGGTTTTCCTTTATCCCTTATTTGATTTGGTCAAAGCTTGATAGGTTATTTGTTTATCAATCGGTGAATTTTTTTCCTTTCAGGCTGGCATTGAAATCGCAAAAATCTTTCTGAATGAAGGAGACACGGTAGCTATATTTCTCATCTTCTATATGGAGCATTAGCTATTCTGTGATATGGATATGCTTGAGTTATCAGCCTTAAATTTTTATTGTTCAGCAAGAAGCTTTTCTTCTGAAATATATATATTGGCAGGTGATTTACACTGTGGGAAGGGATCCACAGTATACAAGGAATATTGTTGCAGAAGCCCCACCTCTTATTACAGCTCCAGTAATTGTAAGAATCTTCATAAATGAAAATTACTATTTCCATTATACAAGAGTCCACATCTCAGATGTCACTTTAAAACAGCAGAATTCTTCTGTATTTTCTTTCAATTGCATATTTTTCTTGTTCATTGTTACAAGCCATTTTGTGATATCACTTGTGAAACGGAAGAATCCATAAAAACTTTCTTCAAATTTCATATCTTTTTTCTCTCTTTTTTTTTTTGAATGAACAATTCCATTAGTTTCATTCTCAATGAGAAACTTGGAAACTTCCGTTCACTGTCAAATATGAAACAGACTTCACTTTCAACAAAAACCTTCGAGCTTTCAAGGTCAAGTGGATTATAGATGTAAGGCAAAGGTTGTTCCTAATTTCGCTTTGCATCGAATTAAACCACATGCTGCCCCAATTTTTTTGACCCACATTGACCACTGACATATTCAAAGTTTGCAGTTTTTACGCTACAAGTATACGAAGTATTAGATATTGAATTCTAGTCCTCTAATATGTCATGCATCAGCATTAGCTTGAGCGTTGCTTGAAGCTATCTCAAACTTAAATATTTGATGTGTTAATTTGCTGAGGGTGGTAAGAGCAATGGATGAATGAATTAAACAGGCATTCATATTTAATATTTTGGTGGTTTGTGCTAATGATTTCCTGATTATCGAATCATAAGATGATGGGTGGCTAAATAGTAACTTCCTTAATTAGCTGAAGTTGCTAAAAGCAATGGATAAATGAAATAAACAGCTGATATAAGATCAAACAATTTGATTTTGAGCTTATAGTTTCTTACTGTAGAATCGTGGAGAGGCTTTGGTTATTGATGCAAATTCAAAAGTTACTATTTGTCTTTACCTTTCTGATGGCTTTAGTAACTTCAAATGCAGGTTTTAGTTAACAAAAGTACAGCAAGTGCTAGTGAAATTGTGAGTACTCACACTACATTGCCACACCAGTTCTTGAAGTGCTGAAATATGTGTGTTCTAATTTATGAATTTCATTTCAGGTTGCAACTGCACTTCACGACAATTGCAGAGCTGTTCTCGTGGGAGACAAGACATATGGCAAGGTCTGAATTTCTAGTTACTTTGGTTTCTTTTTCCAATATTTGAACTTCTTTATTTGCATGTTAGTTAGTATTAAGCACGTCTCTATAAAATATAAATTGTAAAGCAACTTTTGTCAACGCCTCAACCGGTAAACTATATTTATCAACTACTCCTCAATCCCGAAGTGGTAAATAGTATACTAGAGAGAGTATATTCAGCTATGTGGGGCTTCTTTACTTCCTCCTGAAAGTGTTTTCAGTCATCTAAATGCATAAGTAGAGCTAAAGAAATTTCTTGAATGTTGCATTACGATGATCAAAATGCTGTGAGTGTACAGTCATGTTCTGATGACTTGATTAAATGTGAACCTTCACCATCACTCTTTTATTAACCTACTTCCTGCTTTTGCATTATTTCATCCCATTTGCGAGTCCTCAAAGAGGTCCAAAGTCTTCATATGGATTCACTTGTGTAAATTCTCTATCATTGACAAAAAAGCACAGTAGTGCTAAACTGAATATACATGGGACCTGGGAATTTGTGAGGATGAGGCTAAGTGTACTAGCCTGAAGCCAAAAATAATTGTTGGACAACTAATGCACATGGGGCTGTGACGATCTCTTGTGCAATCTGTTTAAGACCACATACCCATTTCGCAATCTCTAGATTTCCTTGTCAACTGTGGCATATTCCATTGGTTATGATTTTTTACACTACCAAGATGAAGATAAAGGTTTATTCGTCTAGACTGAGCTAGCTATTCCCCTAATGAAGTCATCTCTTTTCACATTGACTTCATGCCCTAGATATTGCCAATTCATTCATTCATTCATTCATTCATTCATTTTAGAGAAAAAGTGATCAAATCATTTGTTTCAATGAAATAGCCAATGCTTTCTGAATCGTCTGGTAGAATTTATGATATCTGCCAATTGAAGTCTTTTCCCTAACTACCAACCTAAAAACTTATCTTCTTGATAGTTTCCTGGTGCTATAGTCCTCTGCTTATGTGAGTTTATCTTACTGAATGCTTAACTAGTCTGTTACCACTATTTGTTGTTGTGAGGACTGATAGACCTCTATTGTGCCCAATGTAATTAAAAGCCAAAGGGAAAAATAATTAGCACTAATAACGATTAACATATTCATTTATTCTGAGGAGGGGCACACTTAAAACTGAGGAATGGCTGAGTAGGGGTCTCAACTCCTTCCTGATCCCAGTCTGAGGCATTTCTGTTGCAGCTCCTTTAAGACTACTTTATTTTTAACACGTGTTCCTAGCAATTGCTACAACCATTGCAGTAGTTATTTGGAGAAGTGTTGAGTTGTGATGAGATGCATAAGATTACATAGGTCAAAGTGTATGAAGAAACACCGTTCTTTGGGTAACTAGATCCCAAGCGGACCCTTTGAAAGATACATGCTGTGTAATCAATTATTTTTTTGAGTTTTGTTGTTTTAGTTGTTGGGAGGAGATCCAGACATTTGGCTGTAAATGGCCTTTCACTGTGAAGTTGGAGTAGCTTGAAATTGTTTTGAAGCCAACTTTATCTTTGTTTTGGTAGCTAGAAAATTCTGGTGCGTGGGAGGATGGGTTTGCTGATCTTATTTCTGAGGTACAACGTCACTGTATTTTTATCATCATTTCAGGGGCTGATTCAGTCTGTATTCGAGCTGCCTGATGGCTCGGGCATCGTTGTAACAATTGGGAAGTATGTCACGCCAAATCACATGGATATTAATGGCAATGGAGTTGAACCGGATTTCAGGAATTATCCTGGTAAGAGACTCCATTTACATGTGTCAACAGCATTCTGTTTCTCTGAATATAAAACTAAATAATTGTTGCAGCTTGGAGTGAAGTCAACAATCGTCTGTCGAAGTGCCATAAGCAACAAGAAAGATAAGGTAAAGGTTTCTACTTTCTTCTTGTTTCTTTATTAGCTTATGGTTTCTTATCATGACACTTTCTGTTACATACAGCTTGAACGTTTTCGTTTCCGTCTCATTCTGATTCTTCACCATGACACTCAATAAACCTGTACTTTCTTTATTAGCTTATGGTTTCTTATCATGACACTTTCTGTTACATACAGCTTGAACGTTTTCGTTTCCGTCTCATTCTGATTCTTCACCATGACGGATGAATAACTTGACTTGGGCTACTCCTTCGCTTGTGCAACATTCAGTTTGATATGATTTAACAGATGTTAACCTTCGTAGTCATTTGGCTTCACCCTTTGCCCGATCATCACCATGAAGAAACAAAGTACATATTGCATACAATTCTATCGCCTAGGCATCAGTATTGAAGCACAAATCAGATCAATATCAACTACTTTAATCTATCAAGATGCAGAACTGGCCACTGGATGATGAAATAGCAGCCAGAACCAGCTGAGTTGTGTCATTGTATTTATCTTACCGATGGCAGGTGCCAAGGGATTATAGTAGCACAAGGTTTGTACATAAATAACTAGCAATTTACCTGCAGTACCAACAGTGGATATTGTATATACAGTTTTTGTGTAAATCAACAGGATGGACTCCATTGGTGCCTCATTTTTATAGCAGAGAACATACATGTTCGGCTGGAGTTTGACATTTCACATGGGATCAAACCGTTCCTCACTCCTCCCTCTCACTCTGTAGCTGGATTGACAAGATTCTACGAAGATGAACTTGTAGAATAAATAGATGTTTTTATAGTAAAAAACACATTTGTCTTAGATGTTCCCAAATGAGGTCTACCTGTTTCTCATTGAGGAGAGAGGAAAAATTGAAGTCAATCAGTGGCAGTAATAAAGTGTTAAAATTTAGCCTCTGGTATCAAGTACTAGTTTGCATTTGGAGGATAGTACAGTACAAATACAGGAAATGTTAAAGACATTTGGTAATTTCTCCTCCAACCAGGGTAAAAGATCCCATCAAAGCGGCTAATCTCATGCATATTGTATGAACATCTGGTCGCACAAATTCTACCCAGACCACTGTTATTTTTTGGTAGAAAGACAATACCACAAAGAGTTCCTTTGTCAGCTGAGTGGTGTCTCCAAAATTTTACACAGTATCGCGAAAAGTTTATCTTCAGGCCAAGGGTACTTTGGGGCTAAGATTAAATTTCAAAAGATTTGTAACACCTGAGAAAAGGGGCAGGCGCCAGAAAAGGTTAAGTTGAAGCTACCTTAATTTTCCTTTTTGATGTTCCTTTTGTGCTCTTTGGTGGCCATGTGAACAAGATATGATTTTGAAGATGTAAAGTGTAAACATGATTCTATTATGTAGTAGAAATCTTGATTGGGCTGCTAATATGAAGTATGGTATCAAAATGCAATTATTAATACAATACAAAAGATGAAAAGGTAAGTATTGTCTCATAGTAGTAGTTTTTATAGGCTTTTCTTTAGACAGTTTGAATCCATACACTTCATAAGATTGCAAATATTCAACAGGCAAAGGAAAATTTGGCAAGATATCCCAAAACTTTTTACCCTCAGAGCATAAAATGTAAAGCAAGTACTAAACAACAAAATCTGTCATTTTCCCTTCTCCTTCTTACTTTACCTATCCAGGTAGTGTATAACAGTGAAAAGGTAGACACAAAGAAAGGGAAGAAAATTGTAACAAACTCAACCATCACTTGTTAGAACATTTAAAAAAAATATATCCAAACTCGTGAACTCACTCGTATAAAACATAAGAAAAAAATACAGGTAAAAACTTCTTTTGAATTTTGGCGTGATATTTTTAAAAATATCTAATTATGTAATTACCACTTTATAACAAAACACTATGTTGAATCATTGAATTTACTATTCTAATAGTAATAATTATACAATACACCTAAATGGTTAATGAAGTGCATTGAGAATTATGAGGTTTTAACTTCAGATATTCCAAGGTTAGTCGAGATGGACACCCAATCAACTCGGACTATAGAGTGGTGCCAAACATACAACTTTAAATTTTCATCAAAAACTAGATTACCTTTTGTTGAGGCAACAACCTTTTGCTATTTAGGCACCTCCAATTGCTTGCAGTTTCTAGCTACCTCATGCCTCATTTCTCAAGTTTTCTTATATTCCTCTAAATTAAACTCAATAAACCTGTACTCTAATGCAAGAAAGCAATGATTCTGTTCCCTCCTTAACTTTATCATAACTTATAAATATATATACACATTACATGCAGCAATAAATGATTGCTTCCTCTTCACAACTTGTGCTTCTCTTCTTTGAGAAACTACTATCATTCTCATCACAATCTCTCTCATAGAAAACAACAAGGAAGAACAAGTATAGAAAATCTATTGAGCAAGTAGCTATGAAAATTTCTTGCTGTTTCCTCTTTTGCCTCCTGATTTTTTCAGGTGAATATCACTATGTTACCCCCTCCTCTTCTATAACGTTTCAAAATTTAAATTACATTCTTCAACTCTGGTAAATTTTCAGTGACATTTCTACCATTTCTTGTCTTTTTGGACTAGAGATATTTCGATATGTTCTTACAGTTGGTTTGCTAGTTTTCCATATTTTCATCGAAAAAATTGAAGTTCACAAATGATGGCAAACTAAATTTGGGAGCTAATTCATACATGAGATTATGTTAAGCTGAATATAGGAATATAGTTTTAATATTCAATTTTGTGCAGCTCCTTTGCAACTCATTTGAATTCATCTGTTTTACCATCCCAATGTTCTTTTGCATGCATGCACTGTTCTAAGTTTTTCATTCCAGTGAAACATTTTGATTTAATCAAAGTTGGATTATGGATATACAAATAATTCTAATGATTTCATAAGTCAAGTTTTTGCTCATATATTGACTACTAAATGACCATTTGCCCCTGAAAGTTTTTTGGAACTATAACGACAAAGTCTAATAGAAAAGAAAGGAGTTTGCCTTTCTCCAAGAAAATTCAATTTCATCATATCCCTAGATAATAAAATTATCTTCTGAGGGAAAAACACAAAAAGTAGTTCTTATGAAGCTCCATCTTTCTGAAGATATAATATAATGCAACAACTGCTAAGAACAAATTCTTGATTCAAGAATGTGAGATGGAATCAAACAACCATGTGATATACTACTAATTCTTTCAACATGCAGAGCCTAACCAGTAAAGAAAGACAGAACAAACTGACACCTATCTGGTATTTATACTTACTTCAGGTACAAGCATTGCAGACAAGCATCCTACTGAAGCCATCAGAAAAAGCAAGAAACTAGCATTCCAAGAGGAGGATATTGCCATTTCACCTTCTATGTATTCTGACCAACTAGATGTTCCCATTATTAATCCAACAACCCCAGGTACAACATATCCAACCCCTACGATGGATAACCCCCCGCCACCATCTACCACACAGCCAATCACGAACCCTAGTCCATACATGAATCCTAACCCGAACCCGAATCCTAATCCTAACCCGAACCCGAATCCTAATCCTAATCCTAACCCAAACCCAAATCCTAATCCTAATCCTAACCCAAACCCAAACCCGGGCAACAATCCGGGGCCATCTACTGGGGGGACTTGGTGTGTAGCCAGTTCCACTGCTTCAACAACCGGTCTGCAAGTAGCACTGGACTATGCATGTGGTTTTGGAGGTGCAGATTGTTCAGCTATTCAGTCTGGTGGAAGCTGCTATGACCCAAACACAGTAAAAGACCATGCTTCCTATGCTTTTAATGACTACTACCAAAAGAATCCAGCTCCCACAAGCTGTGATTTTGGAGGAGCAGCACAGCTCACTCATACTGACCCAAGTAAGTGCAAGACTGCAGCACTAAAGCTGCTAAACCTCACATACAAGTAGTTCTGTAATCTGCTAATCCAGAAAAGTTGGCAAAGCTTCTAAATTTTTCTTTCATTACTGCAGGCTCTGGGAACTGTCACTATGCATCATCACAATCAATCCCTATCACACCACCTGCACAGCCACCCCCAACCCTGCCACCTCCAAGGTATAAACCATCTGAAATTATTTGAGTTTTAAATTATCTCCTAACCAAGTAAAGATGTTTGTCTGATTTTGTAACTGCAGCACAATGACGCCCACAAATCCATACACCCCAGGTGGACAGAATGGTTTTGGTTCTGATCCAACAGATTATGGTGCTGAACCAACAGGTACCCCCAGTGGAGCAGACAACTTATCAAGCAACTACCAGTTTCTCTTCACTGTGGCCTCTTTCATGGTGGCAGTTACAGCAATTCATTTCTAAACAGATTGGGCAAGACATTGTTCACAGGTGTTACAAGAAGACACTAGTTGTCTCCATACTCCCGTTGATTCTAAAGAGCAGAATCATCATGAGATGTGAAAATCCAATGGCATTCAACACATGAAACTTGCTGTACTTCGTCCATTTATGGCTTTTAGCCAAAGTAGGAAGCCAGTCGTAGTGAAGAACAACATCTTAATGTAGCCAATTTCTATTAAAATATTTCTGCAGTTAATAAATACTTTAGACACAATATCTCGTTTTAGGAATTTCAATGAAGAGTCATGTACAAAATCCAGGAAGTGACCCATCAACAGGAGACTAATAAGATCTACCATTTATCCTCCAAACTATGGCATACGAGGTATGCTGCTTCCGAGATACAGAGAACACAGTAGCACACAATATAAATTGCAAAAGCAAAACTAAGTTTTGAAGAATCATTCGAAACTTTGACCTCTTTTTGTTTTGCGTTTGCTTTTTTCTTCCTCACACCAGTCACTACTTAACATTATTCGAAACAAAAAGAGCAAGACAGAGTCCTTTTTTCATACAGCAACACTAGAGAGAGAACAGAATTGAATTATAATATTTGAAATACTTCAAAAGAATGTTTACTCATGTTAGAAATAACAAATTCGTAAAAATCTGAAGACTTCAATGGAGCAAACATGCTCTGTAAGCCCCATTCACTCTTCCAGAAACAAGAACGTATACAAAGTATTATCCAGTCCTGACCTGCATGGCAGTGGTGCCAACTGCCAACCCTGTGCTTATACAAAAAGCAGTTACACCCTCTGTACACATTTAGGCTTTTACATTTTAAGAAGAATCTGTGAGGAGGGTTCTTTATCTTTTAGGAACCACTGGAATTTGCAATCTCATTCCATGCAATGGCCCAAAAAACACTTTTTCTTTCTTTACAACAAATGGTAAAACCCAAAATAAAAATCATTTTGTTTTGTTGAAAAGTGGCACCAGATGTTGCCCAAAGTATAAAAATTAATAGGATATAAATGAAAGATTGTTCACAGAGGTCATCCAATTTATTCCTGCATAAATACATTCACCTTAATTTGTCCCACACACTTGACTAGATAAATAGCTAGAAATTTACACGAGGGATTTAAAGAAAGATATTATTTTGGATGATCTCCAACCCTCAAATGACTCAAATAATTTACAGGACTCCTTTGAGATATCACTGTAGTTTAAGATCATATCAAGAGCAAGCATGGCACGGCAAGAATACAAATGATGGCTAGGGTGGCAATAATTAGGAGAGTCAACACTAGATATCACTGTAGTTTAAGATCATATCAAGAGCAAGCATGGCACGGCAAGAATACAAATGATGGCTAGGGTGGCAATAATTGAACCTTGATCAAACGCCTTCTGCAAGCTGCCAGCACGTGTGAAATGCTGGAAACCCAGATAAGCTGCTATTACCAAGGAAAGAATGACACCTTCCTTTGTCCCCCTGCCAAGAGCAATATGAACCAGATATAACTCTAGTCTATCAGAGCAAGGAGCATTTATTGAGAAAGATATACCAACCTTAGGTTCGCAACTTGATAAGGTGCCACAATTACCATCAACAATGCTATAAATGGCAACTCCAGTTCACCTACAAATGATCAAGACCAAAGTCAGATATTTCTAAGAAAATCATCTAAATGATTGAATGTAATAGCTAAAAACATAACAGCAAAAGAAATAAGTAGCTAAAACCTTGACAAGAACCTTAGACAACAATCTCCTTATCACCTTTGATAACATAGAACAGGGTCGAACTTTCAATTCGCAAAGTTCATTTGCAATTTTCTGCTTAGTAGTATGAATGCATATTCTGCTTCCTACTACGACTTTTTCTTGTTCCCTTATCATGATAAACTCAGTAAGGGTTGTAAGCATAAAAAGTTGGGCATATGCTCTTACTTCCTACCCAAACAATTATTGAGATTTTCACCTTAAAATAGAACCAGGAAAAATATTGGGTAAAATTTAACAGCCTGCTTCCCGAGGGAACATTGGCTGGATAATGATATCCAACAATATACAAATTACACAAGCAAAACACAGGATCGTCAATTTCAAGATTTGAGGTTTAAACCATAGACATAATAAAGGAACCAACAAGAAGACCTACCAGGAAAGGAGAAGAAGAGACGAACAAGAAGTGCCAAAAATGCTGACCAAATGCCATATTCACCCCTGAAAATCATTTATTGTCAGTTTGCTGTACTGCAAGAACATTCTGATTAATGAAGTAAGCACAAGCTGGTTCACTGATGCTAATACACTTACTGGATCCACGAGACAACTGCCGTAGGAGCTTGTAAAGCAAATAAAGGAACAAGAAAAGACTTGTGAATAGCAGTGCCCTTTGCAAGCATGAGAACCCTACAGATAACCATATGACTTTCAGATTGCAATATACAAATCATGGTACAGCATGCAGAACACGGTTTACTTTAAAAGGAAAAAAGATAGTTTCTTCGCCTTAAATTATATCTGACTTATAAAACAAGGGAACGTACTTTGCATCTTCTTAAAATTCTACACGCTTGTCAAAGAAATAATGTGCACTCAGACTCAAGAAAAGAGAGAAAGCAAAGAGTAAATCTCTAAAAATGATATTCACAAATAATACATGATGAGAACAAGTGTACAATCTATAAGAAAAGACTTGTGCACATGTCCCTCTCTTTTCATCTTTTTCATCTGTACAGTGTTGGGTTCACTGAAGCCTTAATAAAAGTGTGTTTGGCAAACAAAGCTAATGCGTCAATGCCAAGGAACAACGCTCTCTCCTGGTTAGTGCTTCTAACATGTGGTGTTACCAGAAACCTGTTTTCCTTCTACACCATAGCTCTTAAAAGATCAACCTTGTACATTAGCCTATAAGTGACCCTTAATCATCAAGTAGTCTGGAAGCTTTGGAAGTCCAAGATGAACATGAGGATCAAACGAGAGAAAGTCAAGTGAGATGGTTTGGTTATTCCTGCACAGGTCAACACATGCCATCATGTGATGATTGAAGGGGAAAAGGAGACGAAATAGACCTAAAATCATATGGATGGAAATATTATCTACATGATCATTGGAGCATATTATAAACCTGTGAGAGGAATCCTGAGGCAATATGTTTAAGTTGAATTGGGAAATGATGTGAAGATCAAATTTGGCAGGAATTACTGATTTGGTCATATCCCTTATGAGGAGGTATGTCAAGACTTACCCAGCTTCAGATCACGTCCTAATGCACAATTACCTATTGTCGAGAAAATAATGGGTGGAGATAACATCAATAGGAGAGTCAACACTGGGAATTAGAGAGGTTACCTTGTTGCTGAAAACTGAACTGGGAAAACAGGATAAATGAAAAGGAAGACTTAGGGACACACAAAAGAGGTTTACAGTATAGGGGTGTTACTATATATACACCAAAGGAAGTAATCTTGGAATTCGGCCTTGATAATTAAATTGAAAAAATAAGTTCCTCTAAAAGTATCTTGTTTCAATTGGACAGCACAAAATGAAGCATGTGTTGCACCTGGGGAAGAGAGAAACGGTTTTGTGCAATAGTTGATAAATATAAGAGAAGGATAAGTTGGACAGAATCTCCTTTGTCTACACTCTGAGGTGACTACTGACATACGGAATATGTTTGTAAATTTACCTGGGACCCAATGATAAGATATATATTGTAATTGAACGGAAAGAAAGCCACGAAACACTCTGCAAAAAGTCTGTTACATTCCATAATGCATTGTATTGGCCCTAATTGAGGAATGGAACTGGAGGTGTTTTGTAATGGAGTTTCTCTAGCTAATCACATTTTACATCTCGATGTTTGGTGTAGTTTGAATAATGCAAATGCTTTGATGGACTCCATATGCTCCCTACAACTTTTAGATGGGGCTAATTTTTGCATATTTGTTTTACATACTAGCTGCTCCATGGTGCCAGCACTCTAATAAAGTATTTGCTTATCCAAAAAACAAAAGCTTCATTTCCCAAGTGAACTTAAAGTTCCACTCAACAACAACATATCCAGTGCAGTATCACAAAGTGGAGTCTGGATGGGGTAAAGTGTATCCAGACCTGACTTCTACCTCAAAGGTATAATGATTGTTTTCAATAGATCCCCCCTCAAGATAAAAACAATCTAAAAGAAGAAGTAATGGGCACAAAAAGAAACAACAGACAGTGATAAAACAATATATAGTAGCAGAACAATACTATAACAAAATAATACTATAATCAAGTCGCACAAAACAACATATTATAACAGAATCAAAGAATAAGAAGCAAGAGTAATACTACGATTACTAGAATATCCAGCAAGTCCATACAATCCTACCTGATAATATGGACACACTCATACCTACTACCCTTTTATCCTAATTTTTGTGCTCCACTCTTTCTACCTAAGGTCATTTCTTCGATGAGCTATAGCAAATGCATACACTCTTACCTACTTGTGTGGACACACTCATACTTATTACCCTTCTGTCTTAATTCGTGTCTTCCACACTTTTCTATCTAAGGTCATGTGCTCGGTGAGTTGTAGCAAGTCCATACACTCCTATCTATTGGTCTAGGCACATTCACACCTACTACCCTTCTACCCTAATTTGTGGCTTCCACACCTTTTTATCTAAGGTCATGTCCTCAATGAGATATGCCTGAACCATCTCAACCTTGCTTCTAACATCTTGTCTTCCATTGAAGTCACTCCACCTTGTGCCTAAAAAAATTCATACAACGCCATTGGGAGTAGCTTACTAGCTTTATACCTGCCATTCCTTATTCCTAATTTCACTTGGTCAAAATGAAAAAGAAAAATCAAAACTTTAGATGCCCCCATTTTAGCAGCAAACTTAGCACCAATGCCAGTATGCGCAATGAAGTAAAGGAGACTTACACTGAGGAAATAGTACAGACCCACTGTAGATTTCTAGGAGCAAGAGCAGCAGCATAACAAACAACTCTTTTACTTCTCCTCATCTTCATCTCTCCACTTTGATCAATTGAAATTCTGTAAAAGAAACAAACACTGAAAAAACAAGGAAAAGATACAAAATTTGGGGAATAATCCCCAAAATACGTGCAAAAGGGGATTTTGGAGAACCCCACCAATCAAAGAATTGAAATGGGGTTCACATATTGAATCATTCAAACTAAATTACCTGAGAGGGTTATAGCCAAGAAAATTGGAGCTTTGCTGCAACTTATGCTGAGAGATCCTAGTGTGATAAGATTGAGAAGATCTCAAAGCGCAAAAATAGTGTGTAGGAGAAGAGAGTGAAAGAGAAAGGGACATCATTTTATGTTCTTTAATAAAATTCTTCTACTGTTTAACTTATTAGTTTGCTTTTAACGCCGGCGAATGAAGATGAACAGAGTGGAAATCAGAGTTAAAGAAATTGGTGAAGGAATGTGGAAAGTGAGAGTATAAAAGAGCCGATGATTCATACGTACAAGAAATAGCGTGCCATTTGTCGAACAATGAACGTTTAGTTTAGTTGGGACAACTGTGTCTCGTTTGGATTATTCAATGATTTGAGAATCACCTCCAAAGTGGCCTTATTGTGCCAAAATTTTAACTCCATCAAAACTAATTTTTTATTGATAAAGTAATAATTTAGATAAATTCAACTATTTAAATTCTCTTGCTTAACCCACTTTTGAAAGGTAAAAATTTAGATAGTTAATAACATCTTTGGATAGTTGTTACATAATAATTTAAATATAATATTTATTTTAATTATTATTTAAATATATTATATTGTATTATTTAAATACTTCATAAGATAACGATAAAAAGATTCATTTTATGTAATGATCGATCTAGTATAATGGTATCGTTATCGTAATATTTTCTTCTTATTTTGTTTTTATTTGTTATTATTGAATAATTTTCTTTTATCATTTATATTTTCATAATAATTCTATCATATACTCTGCAATTTACTTTATATTTGTCATTCAAATTATGAATATGCGATAACATTTAATGATGGAGAATGCTATAACTTATTCAATTATTATATTCATCAAAATAATATAATATAATACTATGAAATAATATATAACAACCATCCAAATAAAGTAAAAAAGGGAAGTGACATATCCAAACGGGTCCTTTGGAAATGATAATTGGTTTATGTTGCATGTGTGTGGTTACTTTAGCAGTGGAAAATATCCACGTGTTAGCTCTTAATCCTATGCTAGATCCGCCATGGAAAACCGCAGCCACAATATTTTTATTTTTATTTCTTCATTTCAGTATTTAAATACTAAAATTTATTTGACGAGGTAAGGAAAAACTACGTCAATTTTTTTTTAGAAAACAATTCAACCAAACTATTTATTTATTTGTCTTACTTTCTCTTTTTTTATTTTGCGAAAAGACTTATCTTTATATCTCATATTATTTATTAGAAAATATTTATCATTTATAGCTATACGACTTTAAATATAATTCACTTTTAATATATAATATATATTTTTTGTATCTAAATAAATTTAGTATATTTAAGACATTTATAATACATCTTTAGTGCATGCAACATTACTTTTATAAATAGTCTAATTCATTTATAATATATAATGTATTTTTCTTATCGAAATAAGTATAATACATTTTAATATATTTATAATACATATATATATTACATGTATAATTCACTTTTAATATCTAATACAGTTGCTAGAACTGATATATATTTTTCAAATATGAAATATTTTGATAATAAATAAAAAATATGTTTAGAAACAGTAAATATTTTATAAAAATGATCAAAAAGGTAAGTTTGTCTGACCTTGGGATATAATAGAGTAGCAGAAATAATCGTGTTTATATCATGTTTGTCATTATCTATCGTATATGTATTAATTATATCGTATTTACATATTGTTATGTGTTTTTCATTATTAATTGTCCTTTTCTTTCCTTTTTGTTGTATCTAGTTTATTTTGTTTATGAATTTTTGAGACAAGGGTTCCATGAAACAACCTCTCTACCTCGAGGTAGTGGTAAGGTCTGCGTGTATTTTACCCTCCCCATATCCCACTAGATATATTGTTGTTGTTGATCAAAAAGATAACTGTTCCTATTTTGTTGCACGTCATCAACATCACAACTCTGTGAAACTCTATTTGCATATGAGACCATAGCGATATCATATATGACTAAACTTAATCCTTTGTGATATTTCATTAGTGCATTGATACCTTATCTTGTCATATAGAATTTTTTATTATGACATAAATAAGAAACAACTCGGAGAAAATTATTAAAGTTGTGATCTTATTTATTATAGTAATATCTATATACTCTGATAGTATCAAACATTTATTTCTTTTTTATACTATCAAATTATATATAATGATATCAAACAGTTTCACTTCCTTCTTAGTACTTCTAATGTATATAATATTTAAATGACATCAAATGTGTGAGAATAATTAAAATTACGAGAAATAAAAGCAAAATGATAGCTAAACAATTTTCCTTTTTGAATTACTAAGTGTTATTTTCTGGAAAGATAAATTATTTGCTTGTAACCCATTTAGTATATTTGAGCCTAACCAGCATTCAAGTCTACAGATTTCTGAAGGCCCAATAAAATTTTAAATTGTAGCCAATTAGACATACAGGCCTGGAACTGTAGAGTTCAAATCAGGGATCTAAAACTTTTAAATACAAACAGTCTGCCAAATTCTAATTTCATACCACTCAAATTCAAACATTCGAGCTAGACCACAAGGAGTAATTTAAATTTGATTTTTCAAATTTCAGCTTTTTAGGCGCTAGGTTACTCCGCAATTTAGATAGAAAAGGAATCTAGAATATCAATAATAAAAAAGTTTTGAATAAAAATTATAAACTAAATTATAATGATAAAATTTGGCTCACGAATTTGATAAGCTGATATGATAATATCGAAATAATGTTTTTTGATAAGCTCACGGATTTAAATATCTTAAATAAGCTTTGTACATTTTAGATTACCCTCAATAAGTGTTTGCCTTGATTTAAATTGTTATTGTGGTGTACCAACAGGTCTAGCAAATCAATTATGATTTATGAATGTCAATCGTTTCCTAATTCCAATTATCTTGACAGCTGTCAGACCGCAAGTGATTGTTTTCTAGCAAAATAATTATCGGAGTTATTCTTTTATTTTTCAGTTGCTTTCTGGTTGTTGACTTTAGAATTCATTTCTTTTGGGTAATCTTTTAGTAATTTAAAATTGTTATCACGTGATCAGATCATAAGTTCAAATTGCCTCGAGTTGCCCAGTCAAATTGAGAAAAGCAGAATTTCAAAGGATTCTCATTCAATTTTACGATTTTAAAACAAAGTCAGTTGAATTGCACAAATTGGAACTACAAGAAGTAAACAGAAAATGGTTAATGAATTCAATTGCTATATCTTTTTCCCCACAGAGAAAAGTTAAAACAGATGTGATTTCAATTAGATTGTGTACAATAGCAAAAATGAAACTATGTACTACTTCTAAGTCCTATGTATAATGTATATGAAAAATTAGATTAGATCTGCTAAAATTACAGTAGTATCGTTGTAATTCCACTTTACAGAATCATTAATCATGGCTCTCAACACAAAAAAGTGCTAATTCAGTTCCTTTCCATCCAAATCCAGAATACCATAGTGAAGTTTTCATCATCTTCAACATCATCTTCATCGTTGTTGCTAATTCTTGTCTTTGTTTCCAAAAACCATCTTTCCGAGATCTCGAAAACAACCACCCTACGAGGTAGGATAAGGTCTACATATACACCACCCCTCTCAGACCTCTCGATGATGTAATTTCATTGAGTATGTTGTCGTTTTTCCTCTTTCCTCTCAAACCATGGCCTTTCAAAGAATTCAACATCCCTTTCTTCACTCACAATTCTGGTTATGGATTTTTGAGACGAAGTTCCCTTATCCCCCACTCCCCAAACCCCCACTTGTGGATTCCACTGGGTATGTTGTTGCTTTTCCTCACTCACAAATGTTTTGCAACAATATGCCACACAAATTGTTGTTATTGCTGCTGCTGCTGTTGTACTTTCTTGTTTTATCAGGGGAAATGCATTCAACCACAGCCTTTCTCTTTAGAGCATTTGTATTTTCCCTCATCAAATGGGGCTTAATTCTATTGACATCTGATTGTTGAACTGGCTTTAGAAAAAACTCCTCAGCTCCTTCTTCCAAACATCTATTGATTCTTGATGGAACATTTTCTGATGACATAATTATCACTGGAATATCCTTCAAATAAGATGATCCTTTAATCTTCCTCAATAAATCATAACCAGTCATTTCAGGCATGCTATAATCTGTAATAATCAAATTCACTCCCACTTCTCTTACTTCATTCTCCTCATCATGACTCAACAATCCAAGAAACTCTAAAGCCTTACTTCCAGAATCCACAACAGTAACTGTTAAAAAAGTACATATTAGTAACATATCCAACAAAGGAAAAAAAACAGAGGATTTTTGTAAAAATTAAAGTAGTACAGTACCTTGGTAAGAAGAAGTTTTGAGGAGTCTTTCAATGAGTTTTCTATCAATAATACTGTCATCAACAGCTAGAACATGAAACTGTGTATCCATTGTTGTTGTTTCCTTCTTTTTTTGGCAGAAATATGAATTTGTGAATTTTGGTGATGATGGTTTGGTGTTTGTGAGGTTAATATATACTTATATTGGGGATATGGTGTTGATTTCAAGAAGATACGCAAAATATTTGACAGAAGACAAAGAGAGATACGAATGGAGATATCAAATCAGAATCTTAAGGATTTTCTATGTTGATTTTCTTGATTTTTTAAATCTTTTGGGCCCTTTGTTTATGAAAACGACTCTTTGAGAAGGCAAAGGATGGATTCAATGCTAAATGGATCCCACCATTTGATTTTGTGTTTTTTTAAAATCAAAGTGCGTAAGAGTTGTCTATTTTTATTTGATCCTATATTATTTTGGAGTGTCTAACAATACTTATTTATTTTATGAAATTAAAAAATAATTTTATATTTAATTTTTAATTCTTGCTTATCATTAATTATAGTCATTTTCCCATTACATTTTTCAAGACATAGTATTTATTATATTCAAAGCATACTTTGATAAAATTACTCTATTATTTACTACTTTTTAATCCTTGTATCAAGTCAACAGGGGCCAAGTAAAGTTGGACAGAGGAATATGATAATATTTGATTGAATATTAATTATAATTCATATTTAAAAATATAATAGTATCTCCATTTAAAAGAAATATCTATTTTGATTTGATATGAAGTTTAAGAAAATAAAGAAGATTTTTTAATTTTGTAATTATAAATTTAAGTTACGTCAAATATACCAAATGTCCTTTAATCTTATGGCGTTAAACATGTTACGTGAAAATTAAAATTAGAATATTACAAAAAAAAAAATAAGTCATTATTTAAAAAAAAAGAAGTATTTTTTTATATTTGATTTAGTATTAATCGTAATTTAAAAAAACTATAATGTAAAGCAAGTCAAAAAAATTATACGCCTATAAATCATCTTATTAAAAATAAATTGAAACATTTAAAATTAAATTATTATTTAATATTAGAATGTATCTTTTTTAAAAGAAATGTACTTAGCTTCCTCACTTGTATGGCTTCTTAATAATCAAATTATGAGAATTTTAATAAATATTCTAAAATATAATTTTTCCTTTAATATCTTAAAATATATGGGGCTTGATTTTTGAGATGAGGGTTTTTCGAAAATAATTTCTCTATCTCTATGAGGTAGGGATAAAGTTTGCATACGTTTTATCCTTCCCAGACCCACTTGTGAAATTCTACAGGGTATGTCATTATCGTTGTTGGCATGAGGAAAGTTATAATTTATAGTAGTACTTTCCGTATTTTTGTAAATATGTAAATTTAAATTTTAATATATTAAGTTGATCTAATTTAACTTAGCTTTAATAATCATTAAATTAATTTTCAAAAGGCTAAACATGACAAGTAATTTAAAAGATGTAAGTATGACTTTTTTAAAAAAAAAAATTCTCTCCTTTTATTTAATGTTTGACAATATTGACTATAATTTTCTTTTGAGATTTTGCTATGAAGTTTCTATGGAAAAGATTACCACTTCTCTATGGTTGGACCACACGTTTTAAATTACGAGTGTGATCTAATATTAGCAAGTCAATTTTGAAAAATCGTACGTAATATCTTTTATTCAAATCTTCTGTTTTGTATTTAGTCAAATAGTGATGATTTTTCTAGTTTTCCTATTTGTTTATACCAAACAGTTTAAGTGGTAATCAACTATATACCACTACCAAATATTAGGTGGGAAAACTGCAATAAAGTTAGAACCTGTTGTGTTAGGCCAGCCAAAATTAGTTTTGATCTTTTGTTTATTTATTTATATTACTCTATTAAAGCAAAAATAAAAATAAAAATTAGAAAGTAATAAAACCTCCTATATATTTTTTGTTGTTGGGGATGATATTTTTGAGATGAGGATTTTCGAAAACAATTTCTCTACCTTTATGAGGTAGTGGTAACGTCTGCATACATTTTACCCTCCAAAGATCCCACTCGTGAGATTTCACTGAATAAGTGATGACAAAATTAAGTTCAACCCCTTCAACCCACCCAACTTGTTGAAGTTTGGGAGGGTTATATTAGCTTAACTCATCGCAACTCAACTCATTTAAGAATGGGTTGATATGCAACCCGAATTGACTCGAGAGAGATGTTAAAATATTTTTAAAATATATATATTTTTAATTTGATGTGTTTTATATAGCCATAATAAAGAAAAATATAATTTAATTAAGTACTAAAATATTGAAAAAGAACAAATAAAATAAGTAAAACTTAGTAAAAATTTAGATCAGGTTGGATTTTGACCCGCTCTGTAACCTGTTACTCAACCCGTTTTGACCCAATGAATTTTGACCTAAGCAAATTGGGTTGGTTTGGGTCTTGAGCCGTTTGTTGTTTTGACCCATTGTTACTCACTCAAATTTGACTCAATCCAGATAATTGTCACCCTACATTGAATATATTTTTGTTGTACTAAAACCTCCCACGTGCTTATGTTACTATTAATCACCTCATCATCTATGTTACTATGACCAAGAGCTCAATTTAAATTTTAATTAACAGACATTTCACATATTCTTGAACACTCTAACTTACATCATATTTTTCATGACATTGATCTTAATCTTTATTGAGTTTATTATTGCAAGTCATTGTACTATTTTCATATTGTAAATAGGTTTAAACATAATCACAATTTATTGCATAAATGATGAAAACTTAAAAGTTTAACTTAAAGCTGCGGATTTACGGAAGATTTCCCTTTAAGAATTTTAGGAAGGATGGCTCTCACAAAAACAAAAAAAAGGGTCTCTAGATTCACATGACCCACTGGAAATAAAAAGAGAAGAGAATATAATATTACGAATGAGATTAGAATCAAAGAAAAGTGTATAGATAAGTCATTTTGTAATAATAAAATATAATAGTACTCCCACAATTCCAATTTATGTTTATAAATCTGTCTTAAAAAGAACATAATCTTTATATAATTCAAAATTCGAATAATCGTATATACGTTATCAATATTTGGATAAAAATCAATTTAAATTAGAAAATTGAATTAAATTGATCAAATAAATTGATTTTTAGTTGATTTGATTTTATATTTTTGAAAATCGATAATATTTTATTTGATTTTGATTTTATTAAAAATCTCAAGAAACAACCAAATCAAATCGACAAATTATATACATACTTTTATAATTATATACATATAATATTATTTTTATGAATAATTTTTTTTTTGTGCAATATATGCAATACTTTAATGAAAAAGAGAGTAATATCGAAAGCTTATACATTATTCGATAAGTTTATGTTGTTTAGTATATAGAATATGCTTTTTACTAGTTGGTTTCATTATCATAAAGCTGCGCCAAAATTAGCTTGGTTTCAAGGTGATTCCAATCTGTCCAAACACAACTTTGTTGATATGCCCGACAATCTTCATATCAATAATTATCTAAGAAAAGGCATGGGTACGAAAATAGAATCCCCAATAACCGGTTATTCCAATCAATGGTCTCTTCTTAGGTGATACTAAGGAGGGCCAGACCTTTTTTTTATACTTCAGATAATTTGTCCAATCCAAGGACTACAGGAGAACCAGGAATAAAGGGCTTTTCCCCCCTTCCGCTCTCTCACGATACGTTTCTCAAAAAATTCGATTCGAACCTACCCACCTGTGTTGGCTTCGGGTACAGGTATCCTCTTGCTTCAAGTCATTCGAGCTTTTCCTGGGATCTGATGATCCTAAATTGATTTTACCTGGGATCGCAAATTCCAAGTTTGTCTATGAAAACCGGACAGAAAATTCAACATAATTGGAGTTTTGATTTAAGAATTATAAGATTCAAAATGGCATGAAGATAATTCATTTCTTTGAGTGAATTGTTATCTTTCTTTTTCTTCTAAGTGAATCATTTAAATTTTTTTTTTATCTATAATTAATAACCAAACTAAACTTCATTGAAATCGACAAATATAAATTATGTTGTATTTGATTTGATTTGAATAATTTAAAAACTACTTGATTTTAATCAATAATCGATGCAAATTAATTTCTAAAGATACTCATTATTTATTATTAATAAAATAATTTATAATTATATAAATATTATCTTATTTTATATCAAAAATCAAATAATACGACATAAATTGGCATAACACAACTAACAAACAAACAGTACCCAACAAAGAAATAAGTGGTGGAGTACTAAAGAAACACAGCATTTGGAGTCCATAGTACCAGAGTTTGTCTCCCTTCATTAATACCATAGCACATGTCACCAACAGCTTTAGCCCATGATTTCTACTATGGACCATTTTGATAGATGTTAATAATTCAATTCATTGTAAACACAAATAAATTTCTGACAAGAATAATAATCAAGAAATTAGAACGTCACTCAAGATAAGATTGACAAATCAGTAACTAAAGATCATCAAATTAATTGTCAATTTCGATGGCTGATCGCGGCAAGCTATTTGATTGACTGTTTCTCATGGATTCCTTTGGGTAATATACTCTTATTTTTAATTTATTATCGAATGCAGCCAATTATCTTCTTGATTTATTATGGAATTTCCAACTGCATATTTATACTTCATGTGAATATTTTTAGAGTGGAATATATAACTCCTTAAAAAATCACACCTAGATTTGTGTTAAAAAGTGGATGCACGCGTCTTGTAGCATATGTTACTTTTTTATATAAGAAGATTCTTTTATTTATTCTATTTCTCTTTTATATTTTTTCCCTTTTCTTTCCGACCCTTTTCTTTGATGAAATTTTTTATGCCATTGAAGAGGAAACTTCAACTTTTCATTTGTGACAACTTTAGACTTACAATAATGAAAGGTGTTACGAAATTTCAAGTTTCATTATGGAAAAATGATGTTACAAAACTACTACATTCTTTCATCTTTTTTGTCATTGACTAATTTTTTTCACCATTTTTGTCATCCCTGGAAGCATCAAAAGTCCACAAATCAACCCCTCCTCCTCTCCTACCACTAATGTTATTAAGTCTTAAACCTATTTAACTAGAAATTACAAAGGAGGGTGTATAAACCTACTTAGAATTATAAAATTAATTTTTTTTAATTTTTTAAAATTTTATGTCAATTCGAAAGAAAAACCGTATAAATTGTAACAAAGAGGTATATAATTGTGTGGCTGTAGAAATATTAACCTTAATAAGGTGGGGAAAAGGAATTGGAAAAGGAAAAGAAAAAACCTATGTAAACTAGACTAGAAATTAGAAAGGTTACTCCTGTATATATATATATAAACTCAACCTTGGTATTGCTCCTGGATCAATCTGACTTGTGAGTAGCATATACAACTCATGATGTGGTCGGAACTTCCACCGGATATGTTGAGGTTAATAGCTGATTCTCTTGTTATAAAATCAACTATTCGTCGCTCATGTCCGTGGTCTCTATACAGAGATGAAATACATGAAAAGTTTGTTTCTTTACATGAAAGAAAGGTTCACCATGTGGACTTTATTCCAGAGGTCCTCGGTCATAGCAGGTTTTAGGGATCTTCCCACAGTTGGTGAGTTGCTACTAATGACTTCTCTCCTAAAATATCTCTTTATAACCCATTCTCTAAGGTTCTAATCACCCTTCCACCGCGGTATAACTTTCCTGATGTGAGAAGATACTGTCCAGACAGAACACGGGATTCGACCTTTTTATGAGCTTGAAACCTATAATAATGACGGCCAGATAGAAGTTAAATTTGAACATGCAGATTTTGTGCACTATCGATTAATATACAAACTTATCCCATCTTCAGCACCTACCAAACCTAATTGTATGGTTGCTGCCATCTATGGTATTGGGAAACATAACTTGGCCTACTGCAAACTTGGAGATGAAAGGTGGAGATGCATTCACAAAGGTACGAGGAAATATGATGATGTTATTTTTGATGACCAAAACTTAGTATATGCTGTCACATTCACAAGTCACATGCACATATTCGATTTGTTTCTAATTCTCCAAAACTGGTCGATACTGTACAACCACCGCAACAACAACCACTACGACCAGGGCAATGGCCAGGGGGATAGACACGACTACTTGGTCAATACTTCAATTGGGCTGCTTCTGGTTGAGCGACATTGGATTTGGACAGAATCTCTGGAGGAAGGAGGTCATCGTCAAGAAACAAAAATCTTCAACTTATATATGTACAAACCTAGCAGTCGAAGTTGGTGTAAAGTGGAAAAAATCGGTGAAAATGTGCTGTTTTTGGGATTAAATGCATCAGTTTCCATACCTCTTCTTGTCTTCATGGATATAAAGGAAATCACAAACCTAGCAGTCAAAGTTGATGTAAAGTGGAAAAGATCGGTGAAAATGTGCTGTTTTTGGGACTAAATGCATCAGTTCCCATACCTCCTTCTTGTCTTCATGGACATAAAGGAAATCACATTTATTTTAGAGATAGCGAGTTCATGGTTTACGGCACAGGTGGTAGCCCTTATGAAATTGGTGTCTACAATTTGGATGATACAAGTGTAGAGTGCTTGCACCGCCATTATATTGAAGAAGAGTACTTGCGGTCGCCAACACTAATTTGGTACATACACAGCCCTCAAGATTTCTTTGATGAGCAGTAGTCATGGGATCACCCAAATGCACAATTAGTTTCTTATAGTCTAGCTTTACTCTGTTTATGTCTAGTTATTCTTTGAAGCCCAAACTTTTGAACTTTTTAACATACATTTGCAAGGAGAAGAATCTTTTATAGATCCAATTTTTAAATATTAGAATGTGCCATTTCTTTGGAATTGATTCAAAAGGAAAAATTGTCGTCTAAATTTGAACAAGGAGTATATATGTTTCCTTTCGTCTCAAATAAGTTTTCATGTTTAGATTTTCGTGAGTCAAATTATGTAAATTTTTACATTGCAATTTATAATATTTTTTATATTTTTTTTAATATTTAAATTTTAATCGTAAAATATAGAGTTGGACTAATCAAATTTAGTTTTTAAAAAATAATTATATTAATTTTTGATGCAAAACATAACAATTCATTTGAAACGGTGGAAGTATTTCTTTTGGCTTTTTCTTTCTTTCTCTCCTTTTATTTAATGTTTTTGACAATATTGACTATAATTAGCAAGTCAATTCTTTTAAGTGCCTCTCAAATTGTTTTTAAAAAAAAAAAAATACTCGAAATTCTCATGATCCACTCCAAATAGAAAGAAGAGAATCTAAAATTACAAAAGAAACATTAGGATCAAACCTAAGTGTATATAAAATTATTATGATAGTAGTACTTAGTAGTCCCCCAATTCCAACTTATCTTTATTAATCGATTTGTCCCAAAAAAATGTTACGTTCCTATAATTTAAAATAACTTAATTTGAATTGTTAACTTCTATTCTTAGAAATAATTTACAATCACATAATTGTCTATCAATTTTTATGTCAATCAAATGGTATGACATGAATTGATACGAGGTGGGAAACAAACAATAGCTTCCTTTTTCATTCATAAGAAGAAATAAGTATATTAAAGAAGCACAACAACAGAAATTCGATAATACTAGACTTGTCTCCTTTCACTGATAGCATTTGAACCAACACTGCAATCCTACATTAATTTCTACTTACAATTAGTTAAATTATATATAATTATCTTTCTAAAAAGATATATCCATTATTTTTTACAATTCAGTTGCAAATATATATATATATATATATATATATATATAATTAAATTTTATTTTAAATTTATGGAATTATACTTGTGCAATCAAATATTATACTTACTTATAATTACATTATGACAGATAAACAAATTACAGTAACGACTATGTTTTGTTTTTATCATGTTTATAAAAAATACACATTTGTATAATACTCCTTCCATCCAAACAATACTTGTTTGACTTTGCACGTTTTTTAAGAAATTATAAATAGAAGGACAATTTTATCATATTACCTTTTAAATATAATATTCTGAAAAACATAATAAGAAGACAATTATAATTAATAATAAAGGTAAATTAGAAATTAAATATAAAATTATCATTTAATTTCATATAATTGAATAAGTTTGTTGGACATCTATTTACTTTCACTATAGCTAATATTTATTTTAAAATTGTATTTAACTGTATATTTATATCTGTGCAATCAAATAATTCAATTTATTTTTTCATATTATAATACTCCTTATTCAGTACTTTATTCGTCTCTTTTTAATCATCACAATTTTATAGTTTTAGAATTAAACTATATAAATTTTATTAAGATTTTAAGGCATATTTTTTCATTACAGTGATATGTAAAAAATTATAATCAATAGTAATACTTTTGAATATTTAAGTTTTTATTTTAAAAGTATTGAATTAATTTAATTTAGTTTAGCTAAAAAGGAAGAGAAGGGGTAATTAGGAAAAAGAAAATATCCCCGGTTGGAGGCGCTGTTTCCGGCGACCCACAGTCCGGTCATCTTCATCTCCAGTTCCCAGCCAAAACCTGAACCCCGGTCTATATGTACATAAAGCATACAGTCATCAAACGTGAACCCTAGTTTCTGCTTCCAACGGAGTTCTCCAGTTATGGAGGAGGCGCACAATCACAATGCTGCTGACGGACCTCATCCCGTTCAAGGTTTATACCTCTAAATTGAAGTTTTTGCATCATAACTTCCTTTGATAACTAATAAATCGCTTGCTAATGAGAAACTGATTCAAATATGGGTTCGCCCGGTTAATCCATAGGAACTGCTATTTCTAGAATCAAACTTATTAAAGAACATTCATGCTAACTAATAGACATAACCAGCACACGTGTGTGATATAGTTGATGATAAGATGATTTGTGTGTAATATTTCATAGTATATGTGCTTAAATGTTCAATCTTTCTTGTGAAAAAAAAATTATGATTGAGAAATCCCCGGTGAGTTAGTTGTCCCAATATCATTTTGACCCATAAGTTTGAAATTAAGGGAAGTTTAGATCAGCCCCTCCTCCTGCTATCACTTTAAGGTTAGGCTTCGTGTTAGAGGCAAGGTTGGAATGTGTAAAGTGTGCCCAGTCCACATGTCCCAATTTCGTTCTCATTCTCGTGATTGTTATCATCTTCTATGGGATAAGAAACTTACGTTAGGTTCTAGTTTTATGAGAAAAGATTGAAATTAAATGAAGTGGGAGACCGTATCAATTAGGTTCTGGTTTCACTAGGATTGTAGCTCTAGGAATAAGTTTTATGAGAAAGGATGATTTGCTAAGAAAAAACAAAGCAAAGGATGTTTCAAGTTTTGTCAGATTGAATATCATTTTTTATGTAATGTTGTAATTCATGTGTGTATAATTTTTGAGGAGATAATGCACAACTGTTGGATCTTCTTGTTATTTTTGTGAGCATCATTGTTAAAGTGTTGGAATAGAATAAAAAACTTTATACTGAATGATTCTATAAGCTCATTTTACTAGTATCAGAATCTTGTTTCATTCTTAAAAAGTACTAGAATATTATTAGTGAAAGTAAAATTTGGAGTCGCTAATTAAAATTTACCAAAGAACATTGTAATGCAAATATTACTGAATGTAATATGAAAATCTGAAATACGATATCTACTATCTAAAGAAAGTTGCTATTTGGTACTTTATGATTTTATTCCTCCTCTATAGCTTCCTAGTGTTTCTCGAGTTTGAATGGTCTGGATGAGGGGGTAGCAACTGGTATAACCATTTCGTCTACAGAAATTAGTGACTGAAATAAGTCAACAAAGAAAATGAAGCATTCAAATGAAACACACTAGTACCCATTATAATAAAGCTGGGGTCCAAGATAAGCCATCTTAGGCCATGTAGTTTGTGGACAGATGTTAATTCACCATTTTTTGTGAAGCTAATTTCTAAAATGAAAGATTGACGAATACCTTAGAATGTTCACAGTCATCTCTTGGTTTGTGATTTTAACATTTTACACCCTGGTTCTATATGACTATATCTATTTTGGAAAACATGAGAAACACAGCCATTCATACTGAGTACGAGATACTAAAAATCCATAAATATAGCATTACATCACATTGCAATAGCATGGGTGATTTTTTGTTTGTTTCTTCACATAATTGATACCAGTTGTTGATGATCATCCTCCTTCTATTTAGCTTATCCATTTAAATAGCATGTTCTTTTTTTGGTTTCTACTATAGAGAAATAGTCACTTTGTTCATTGTGCATCGTATGATATGATTAAGCTGGAACCTGAACCTCCGGTCTCAGACATTTTCATGCCATGATTCTCTAATGAACACATATAATGTAACTTGTTAAAAAAGATGAAAATGAAAGCACACTCGTTGTAGATTGACAACTTTTTCATTTGCATGAACTTCAAACATGATATTCCCAGTGGCTTGGCCTTTCTTGCACGGAATAACAGCCATTGAACGCAACAGAGAACCTAGCAAGGAAATTTTAAGGCGTTAATCATCTATTTGCTCTTCTGTTTCTCATTTCTTTTTCATTTATGTTTGACAATTATGAGTATCTCAAAATTTTAGTTTTTCCAGTTTCCACATTTTTCCTTTTGCTGCAAACTTCAGGAAGTTTGATTAAGTTATTAACCTCTTTGTTTCTCTTGTTTTCTTGTAACTAGCCTCATTTGGTATTGCAAGATGTGCCATTTTTCTTTTCAATGTTTTAGTATTGCTTGATTCTGAAGACATCATTATGGTTCACTTTATTGAAGTTCATTACGAAAGACTTAAGGATATGATTTCTGGAGGCTCAGAAGACCTTGATTCATGGAACTCGCTGATATCAGAGATTGAGAAAATCTACCCTGTAAGTCCAAATTCACCTGGCTACATATTGGTCAAATTTATTATCATGCTTGATACAGGCCACAACTTTATATTGGGCCTTTGTTAATGTCGTGGGGAACTTTACTATTATGCACTTTCTAGTTTGTATAAGAACGGCAATACTCCAAGTCCAGAAAGCGAAACAACATTCTTGTTCTTGGATTAGTTCAGTACAATCGTCAATGTTTTGGTGGGTTTGGCTCTTCTATGGTCATGGCTTTCGGATGATTGTATGAGAGAAATTAAGTATAAAAATGTGTAGACTAAGATGGACTCTGTTATGAAAAATAAGCCTTAGTAGTTATGATGAGCATTTGCCTGACACCTACAATATACTGATAAATGCTTAACCCAATGGTCAATGACAAGTGGAAGTATGTAAATTAAACTTCAAGCTTCAATTGAATCAAAAGCAACAACATCAACAACATACCCAGAGAAATCCCATAAGTGGGGTCTGGGGAGGGAAAAATGTACTCAGACCTTACCACTACCCTATAGAGATAGAGAGATTGTCTCCGAAAGACCCTCATCTCAAAAAAGATCATCCCCAAAAGTAGAAAGTACTATGTATGAAATGATTAGAGTGGACAATAAATGAAAATATATAAAGACAATAAAAGTAACAAAATAACTGATGGACAATAACAACACAATATATAACGACACAATAACTAACCTACTATAACACAAGGCCCGACATCATCCTACCCCTACTAACCTTCTAACCTTCTATCGTAATACGCGACCTCCACTCTTTTCTATCTAAGGTCATGTCCTCAGTGATACGAAGCTGCACCATATCCTGTCTAATCACCTCCCTCCAATATTTTTTCGGTCTACCTCTACCCTCCGCGTAACCCCTAAATCCAGCCTCTCGCACCTCCTGACAGGAGCATCAACACTTTTTCTCTGCACATGCCCAAACCATCGCAGTCTCGCTTCTCTCATTTTGTCTGCCACAGAGGCCACCCCTAACTTCCCCCGAATAATCTCATTCCTAGTCTTATCCCCCCTGGTGTATCCACACATCCATCTCATCATCCTTATCTCTGCGACCTACATTTTCTGAACCCAACACTCCACCCCATATAGCAGAGACGATCTAACCACCATTCTGTAAAATGAACCTGTGAATTTTTTATTGGTGAACACTCTACCCCATATAGCAAAGACGGTCTAACCACAATCTTGTAAAACTTACCTTTGAGTTTAGGTGGTATCTTCTTATCACACAATACCCCAGAGGCAAGCCTCCATTTCGTCCATGCTGCCCTAGTACGATATGTGACATCATCGTCAATATCACCACTACTCTAGATGATGGACACAAGATACTTAAAGTTTTCTCTCTTGGGAACAGGTTGATTGGCAAGCGTAGCTTCAATATCTGCTTCATCTCTCACAACACGGAATTTGCACTCCAAGTATTTTGTTTTGGTCCTGCTTAGTTTGAATCTTTTGGATTTCAAAGTATATCTCAAAACCTCCAATCGATCATTAACTTTAGCCCAAGTCTTATCAATCAGTACTATGTCATCCGCAAATAATATACACCATTGCACCTCCTCCTGGATAGACCATGTCAGCTTGTCCATTACCTATTGAATCAAAAGCCCCAAAAGTTAAACTTTGCATGCCAAAATCTTTTAAGACATGCTACATTGTTGGATTAAAAGAAGACTACGAAAGGTGACAAGAAGTTGTGGAACACTATACTAATGGCTATATGGTAGATTGTATGGAAGGAAATAAATAAGAGATGTTGAAAACAAAGAGGAAACTATTTGCACCTTAACGCATATATGTTTAGCTTTATTAACTTTTTTGATGTAAAAAGAGGAAATGTACTAGGATGATTAATTTTCTTGGTGCTTTGTGAAGGCTCATTTAGTAGACAGCGAGCGAGCTGCAAGCACCTACTCCTATCAAAATGAAAAGCAGCAAGCGGATGTAGCTAGTGTATTTGAACGCATTTTGCTTGGGTTGTACTATTCATCAATTGCACTCTCTTGGTGATATTCTCTAATAAAAAACATTATTACATCTAAAAAAATAAAATCAAAAGCCCAAAATGGAAAGGAAATAACTGTAAAACTTCAACTCGCAATTGAATAAAAAATCCAGAGAGTCAAGATGGAGGAGGAGGAGATTGAACCCAATTACTTGGAAATTTATCACAAAGCAAGGTGTATAAACTTCGTCTTTATGAGCCTAATCTACAAGATGAATGAATGCTACAAGGATCCTATCTTAGGTAGCAAAGTAAAATGCTGTAATAGAACTTGGGGGAGAAGCCTTTCTTGGAGTGACATTGTATAGACTTATGAATAATCGTATCTGTCCGTGAAAGCTCGTGAGCTTGGTCGAAAATAACAAAATCTCTCACAACAACATAACAAAATGTGTACAACAGTTATCGCGCATTAAGCTCCTCTAGAAAAAGGCTAGTTTTAAATATATATAATAAAGTAATTAGTTCACAGCAAATATGGTCATGTTTTCTTTACATAGAAAATAGCCAAAAATTATAGGAAGTATACATTGACTATGCAATATAGCTTGACAAAAGTCATAAAAAATACACTAACATATACAATATAGCTTACCCATACATGATCTATATACTGACTATACATTATGATACACTCAATAAGTTATGAATTATACACTGACTGTTTAATCTCGATCAACTCAAAATCACTTCTAAAATAGTCCAAAACTTTAGATGTGAAATCCTCTCGATGTTTCATCCCA